>CANTUT010000873.1:182500-342788 GCA_947687605.1 Reutealis trisperma
GAGAATACCAGTTCTTCAAGAACTGTAGGGAATATCAGTTTTTCAGGAACTGTAATTATTATTAGTTTTTTAGGAACTCATAGCTTAGTATTTATTTAATTAGTTCTTCAGGAATTATAAATAATACTAATTTTTCAGGAACTATAGTTTAAAATATAATACTAGTTCTTTAGGAACTTATAGCTTAGTTATTTATTTAATTAGTTTTTTAGAAACTATAAATAATACTAGTTCTTCAAGAACTAGTATTTAAAATATAATGCTAGTTCTTCAGGAACTAGAGTTTAATTGATTAATCATTAAATAGTATATCAAATCTTTATAAATTAAAAAAAAAAAAACGATTTAAGATAAATGATTGTAAGAGAGAAGAAAAAAAATGATTTCTTTAAATTAATTAGCCTAATATGTTCAAACGATTTCTCAAAAAAAAAATGATTTAGTTTTTTTTTCTTAAAAAAAATGTATTTGATACCTAAATATTAATAATAACAGTAATTAATTAGACAAAAATTATTTACCATAAATCTTGAATTTTGTTTTTTCAAATTTTTCGCCTTAACTGGGTTATAGTAAATCACAAGCTATTTAAAATTATGAACAATATTGTAAAACGATTTGCGCTGATAACGTGTTATAAATAAAATGGAGAAGAACATGAACAAAGAATATAGAGAAGAGAATAGTTTTTCTAGTCATTCCATTCAATAGTATTAGGCCCTTTATATAGAGTACAGAAGAGAAAGAAATATAAAACTTTTCCAATAAGAAAAATACAATAAATAGGAAGCTTTTCCAATAAGAAAAATACAATCAATACTAATATGGAAACTAGAATATTCATGTATATGGAAATATATCAATCAAATCTTATACTATATCATAACAGTAACTTCATAAATAATTTTAATGATTATTATGACTATTAAATATATTAAAAACATATATAATTATGAGTTTGTAACCTGCCAAATTTAAATTTTTATTTTTTAACTAATACAAATATTATTAATTAATGAGATTTGTAACCTAAATTAGGTATTACTCTCTCTCTCTCTCTCTCTCTCTCTCTCTCTCTCTCTCTCTCTCTCTATATATATATATATATATATATATATATATATGATTTTATATATATGTGTGTGCATTTTTACATGTAAAAAGAGGATATGACAAATAAATAAATATAATTTTTATATTTTTCAAATAAAATTTTCAACTTAATAATAAAGAGATTAATTTTTCTTTCGTTAATTTTAAATATTTTGTCTAATTATTTTTTATTATTTTTTTTGACACACATACACATACATATATATATATATATATATATATATATATATATATATATATATATATATATATATATATATATATATATATATATATATTTTGATTTTATACTTTTACAAATGTTAAAATATTATTACAAACTGAATCATTAAAATAATATTTTTTAATTAAATATTTTGATGCTTAGTTATATTTATGTATTTTTATATTTATATAAATTTTCTTTTCAATACTTCTTAATTTTTATAAATATATTAATGAAATTGATAAAAAAATATATTATATAGTATAATATCATAAAAAATTAATAATTAAATAAAAATATAAATAAATCATGTAATGAATGAGTACGATACTAGTTTTAAATAAAGAAGGGTTGTAAATAAAAAGAGAGTGAATAGAAAATGTTTTTTATATTTTTTTAAAAATATTTTTCTATAAGACCCATTATTTATTGGTCCACGTGAACCACACCCAATTCCACAATGGCGAACCGTAACCGCTTCTCTCCTCGCTTTTTGGTCAGACTTCATATATTTTTCTGCATTTTGAATTTTTTTGGCTCAGATGCTGCCAAAGGTCGCCCGCCGTTGCCCCCCATTGAACATCTCCTGTTCTTTTTTGTTTCACATTAACCTTTCGACGGGCCATGAAGTTTGAAGACTTTTCACTTAGGAAATTACATGGACCCACTTTACTCTTCGCCTCTTCACCTTGTTCATTGAATTCTAATGTTTCTTTTTTATTTGCAAACGTATGAGAGTGAAATTAATTTTTTTTCCCTACTGTTTACTTTAGTTAAGCATTTAAGTTGTCATGATATTTTGACTCATAATTGAACATATGATCAATAGTTTAAAATTATTAATATAAATTATTAATTTGTTATTAGCATTTAACTTTTCAATCACTATTTTTTTAAAAATTATATCAATGGGATATTATGAGTTATAATTATTGTATATATTGCTATTGTTTACATAAATATTGATTATAACCAATGTATCCTTATAAGTTCGTGATATCATTTAGATTGCAAATTTCTTTTTTTTTTTTAAAGCATCGGGGAAGAATTCATGAAATTTCTATGTACTTTAAATTGAATAAATTGTTGTTAAATTATATTTTATTTGAGTTTAAAATTATAGGATGCTTATTAAATTAATAAATTTATCAATTAATTCTGATTTAGGGATATTAAAGATTATTTTCGTGAAATCAAATTTCAATTTTAGTTATAGCAAAAAATTCGAGCTCATATTAATCTCCAAAATGTAGGTGCGTTTACTGCTAGAATTAAAAAAATGTTTTAAAATATTTTGATTTAATAAATGAATTTTTATTATTTTTTATAAGTCATTTTTTAAATATATTTTTAAAATAAAATCAATTTATCTGTTTATTCCTAAAAAATACTTTTAAAAAATATAAAGACACTATGGATTATCACGTGGCCATTCACTATTTGCAGGTAACAGTTAAACTCTACGATCATCAAAAGCATTGAATTATTATTCCTTCCCAAATTTGAATTGAAAGAGATATAAGGGAATAAATCGGTGCCCCTCTAGGAAAGTTCTAAAAATTTTCCTCATAATCCCCTACTGAAAGGTCCACCAAGTGTCCCCTCCAGTCTCTGGAAAAAGTCCTTCCGGCGAAGAGCCAGGATTCAGTTATGCTAACGTGGAGGATGCCAATTGGATGAATTCATATTAAGATAAAAAACTTAATCGTAGACAATCAAATCCCACTTTAATTCTCAGACTCTTCTTTAGTCTAAGCTCTGAACCAGTATTTTTTACTTCTAGAACAGCGTGGCACGCAGCCCTAGGTCTTCGTTGCTCTCCACACGCCTCTCTTTCTGTCTATATCTCTCTCTTAAATCATCAAATCGCAGAACCGGCCATGGCTTCTTGTTATTAACTCTCGTATCTCTCTCTATAACCTCTCTTTCTCTGTGTGCGTGAGAGAGCAAATCAAATCCTTATCTGCAATTTTTTTGCTTTTTTATGTGAAATCGTCATGTATAAAACCACTTCATCCTCAGCCTCTTCGCTCCTCAGAGCGTCTAGGGCTAGACTTTCATCTTCGTCTTATTCCTCCTCCATTTCTCGAGTTTCTGCGCCTCTCGCTTCTCCTCCGCCTCCTTCTGCTTCTTCTTTGACCAATACTATTCAGCACCGATCTCTCAGCTTCTCATCTGCTTTTCGATCTTTACGTTGCTCCGTCCCTCGCTGGAGTCACGGTGTCGATTGGCGGTCTCCGCTTAGTCTACGGTCCCAGATCAGAGCTGTGGCTCCCGTGATCGAACAATTTCAAAGAAAGATCGCTACTATGGGTACTGTGATACTGTGACAGTGATTTCCAATAATTTTGGAGTGTTTGTTTTTGTTAATTTTATCTTCTTGACCTTGATTTTGGTTGCCTTTAGAACCTATTAATTCCTGTTTTGATTTCATTTAGTCCGTTGTCGGCTATTTCCAATGATCGCGGGGTTTAGTTTTTGCTGAGACCAGATCAGTAAAAAGAGAATAACAATTATTTGAAAAAAGGAAAATCAATACATTCTTTTCAATTATGCTAGATAGTTGACTCTGGTCACCAGAAAATCCAGATAATAATAATAATAATAATAATAATAATAATAAATTTTGTTTATTTTACAGTTTGGATATTTTGATTTTATTGAACTCATGTCATTTTCATTCTTATCTGAGGATTCTGAGAATATAAAAGCACCTTTTTAACAGACTCAAAAAATCTATTATTAACCTAGAAACAATTATACTGTTCCTTTTATTTAATTCTGGATAAACGTTGGTGTTCATATGTTTTTTCATCTGTTTGTTTTCAGCTGCGGAACATCCATTTAAGGGGATCTTCACATCTCTCCCTAAGCCAGGCGGTGGTGAATTTGGGAAGTTCTATAGCTTGCCTGCTCTAAATGATCCAAGGATTGGTAAGTCCCTAACATTTTGCTGAAATTGGAATATTAGCTGCTTTGTGCATTTGGTCCTTGTTCTCCATGTCACATTTCAGATGAAAACATTTAGTTAATGGCTACTTTAAACACAATGATTATCAAGACAGCATTGTAGCCAGCTATTGATAACAAATGATTGTTTCTGTTAAGTGTGACTCTTATGATGTGTGTTTCCTTATGTCGATAACAGATAAACTGCCTTATTCTATCAGAATCCTTCTTGAATCTGCAATTCGTAATTGTGACAACTTCCAAGTCACAAAGGAAGATGTCGAAAAGATCGTTGATTGGGAAAATACATCTCCAAAACAAGTCGAAATTCCCTTCAAGCCTGCTCGTGTTCTCTTGCAGGTATATCACAACCCAGGAAGTGCTGTTGTAGTGGTAACTGATAAGAATGTCATTAAGTTTCAATCTGTTTTCTCTGTTAATAGGATTTTACTGGAGTACCAGCTGTTGTTGACCTTGCTTCTATGCGTGATGCCATGAACAATCTTGGTGGTGATGCCAACAAGATCAATCCTCTGGTGCGTATTGTGTTTTTCATGAAATTTAGTATATAATGCACTTGGATTTTTCACTCGGTTTCCACTTTTGAATCTGTTGGTGCCTTTCCTATTCTATACAGAATTTTTTTTTTTTTTAAACTGATAACTATTGCTGTTGTGATACAAATGTATATTAAACTTGTCCGTTTATGCATTCTGATCATCATCAATTCATCTCCAACCTTTTGCTTGATCATGCATACACATTTTTGTCTGTACCATTGGAGTGGTTATTCTATTGCATTCTGCTTATGGACAGGAAACTGCCTTTCTTATTTATATTTATTATTTTCTAACCATATTTTGGGAATTACTTGGCGTGCAGGTTCCTGTAGATCTTGTCATTGATCATTCAGTCCAAGTAGATGTGGCAAGATCAGAAAACGCTGTGCAGGCAAATATGGAGCTTGAATTTCAGAGGAACAAGGAGAGATTTGCTTTTCTTAAATGGGGGTCGTCTGCTTTCCATAATATGCTTGTAGTTCCTCCAGGTTCTGGTATTGTGCACCAGGTATGATTTGGAACTGCGATGCAAGTCCATGCTGTAAGATTTGATCTTTTTTGTACATCTGCTTGCTGTTACTGAGCCACATGATGATGATGTTTCACTATGTTTGTTCTTTACCTTTAAAGTAAAGTCTTATTTTAGTTGACAATTATTAGTTGTTACTTTTGTACTTTTTAGGTAGTATTTAATTTTCAAGGATTCAGCATGGCATGAATGACACACTCAAATTTCAGGTGAATCTTGAATACCTTGGACGGGTTGTTTTCAACACTGAAGGCATACTCTACCCTGATAGTGTTGTTGGAACTGATTCCCATACGACCATGATTGATGGATTAGGAGTTGCTGGCTGGGGAGTTGGAGGTATTGAAGCAGAGGCTGCAATGCTTGGCCAGGTAATTGATGCAAATATGTTATGGAATCTCTTTTGTTCATTACTAAGATTAAAGCCCGTTAAATGTAACTGGGGCATCTTTTTTTTTTTTTTTTTATTCCCTGCTTCTACTGTTTGCAAAATTATAACATGAATGCAAGTCTAAGGATTTATGTTGTGAAATGCACATTTGTCTTAACTGGTGCGGTAGCAGGATGCTCGTGGTCTTTAGTAATGCCTATCTGCATTATGTGTTTGTAGTACATACCAACTACTTTTTTTTATTTTTCTCTAATAGTGCTTCTGCTGGTTTGCCTTTTTGAGCATCTACTTATTTTTTCCAATTATAGTATTTTCTTATCATAGGGGATTTTGTACTTCTTTGTAAATATATAAATACATTGTTTGCCCTGTTTAACTCCCTAGCAAATAAAATATTGTCTGCAACTCCATTTTGTGTTATCTTCACTCTGTCAAACAGGCTTGTCATGCTCACTTTCATAATCTGAATGCACGCATTTGAGCTTTGTGCTTTATTATTGGTTTCCAATGTCATTAATCTTTTGCATTTACAGCCAATGAGCATGGTGTTGCCTGGTGTTGTTGGGTTCAAGCTATCTGGAAAATTACGCAATGGTGTAACAGCTACCGACTTGGTTTTGACTGTGACTCAAATGCTGAGGAAGCATGGTGTTGTTGGCAAATTTGTTGAGTTTTATGGTAACTGGAGTTTGTAGTCCTGAATTGAATTGTTTGTCAACCAGCTTGGTCAAGGTTGTTATGTATCTATGTCCTTGCAGGGGATGGCATGGGCGAGCTATCATTAGCTGACAGGGCCACTATAGCTAATATGTCTCCTGAGTATGGTGCAACCATGGGATTTTTCCCTGTTGATCACGTTACTTTACAGTATCTAAAATTGACTGGAAGAAGTGATGAAACTGTGAGTATCTCACTTTTTCATGTATGGTTGCTCACAATTGGAAGTTTAAATTGTTAGGTGACTTTGTTTCTGTTTTTTCAGGTGGCAATGATTGAAGCATATCTTCGTGCAAATAAAATGTTCGTTGATTATAATGAGGTAAGACCTCTCTCTCTCTCTCACTTTTTAATTTTATTTTTCTTCTGTCTTGTTATAATTCTTTTTAAGCACTTGATTCAAGCTAAGAAATTTTCTCATCTCTGAGTGAACTTTTCTCCCACCAATAATTTCAGCCTCAACAGGAAAGAGTATATTCGTCATATCTACAATTGAACCTCGCAGATGTTGAACCCTGTGTTTCTGGACCAAAGAGGTGTGTGTTTTATACTTATAAAAACTCGTGCATCAGTGCTATCTCATATTCTTGTACTGAGCAGTGTTTAGTTCTTCAATGTGCTGTCTAAATTCTTACTGAATATGCAAGTCTAACCTTTGTTCTCAACCAGACCTCATGATCGTGTTCCTTTGAAAGAAATGAAGGCTGATTGGCATTCTTGTCTTGACAATAAAGTCGGATTCAAGGTCAGTTATAAAAAAAAGAGCCTTCAAATTTCTTGCACTGTTGCAGACTTAGTCGTGTGCATGAATTCTTGGGTTAATTAAAAGTTTGGGTTGCCTTAATTATTATTTTGTAATTCTCCTTTTTGGATAAACTGAATAAAAAATTTTTGCCCTTTTTTTTTTTTAAAAATATTTTTTCCTTTTTTGGATTTAGCTGACAAATTGAATCAAGCATGTGTCTGTGACACATTCAAGGTGTGCAATGGTCATTTGGTTGAACTTGAATGGCACAATTTTAGGTTTTGGTCAGATCCATCATCTATTCTCATTCTAACCGTATGAGATGTGATGGTTTTATTTAGATATCCAGTCTGTACTCTGAGTATTGATTGTATGGCTTGCTGGATCAAATTTGTTGCTTTTCATTTGAAATTTAGGATAGTCCTGAGTATGGCCTGTGTGACCTGCCTTCAGAGAAATTTGTTTCCTGGACCCAATATGTTTCCGTTTAAGAACCATGGAAAGGTTCTGTAAGTTGAAGAATTGGCATGTTTTCATCTTTTTCCCATGTTCTTTTTCCCCATATGCTGTTAAATTTGAATCCCCATCCTCATTCTCAACCACCTGTTCTCACTGGCTAAATAAGATATTGTCATTATCACCAGAACGTAACTGCACTGCCTTCTATTGACCACCAGTACTATCAACATTGCTACTTTGGCTGCTATCAGTATTTGTTTGTATTCATCATAACAAATGAACTTACAGCAACTCTTATCTAGACTTCATTGATATGGGTGCTTTAAGCCTCTGATAACAGGGCTATCTGCTGCATTACTCTTAGCTGGGGATATTGAATTTTTAAAATGTCCAACAGAATTTGTCATCACATATGTGCCTTGTTTTTTTTTTTTTTTTTTTTTTTTTTTTTTTTTTTTATCTGTTAATCACTTCTATAAATTATGTACTACACGTCCTAAGTTCTTCTGATGATGCAGGGTTTCTCTGTACCAAAAGAGTTACAGGACAAGGTGGCAAAGTTCTCATTCCATGGACAGCCAGCGGAGCTGAAGCATGGTAGTGTTGTGATTGCAGCTATCACAAGCTGCACAAATACATCAAATCCCAGCGTCATGCTTGGGGCAGGTCTTGTTGCGAAAAAGGCTTGTGAATTTGGTTTACAGGTGAGACATGTTTGTCACGCTCGTTAGATTCTTTAACACCTTGCAGCCCCTTCTCCCTTAATGAAAAAAGAAAGCCTCCCTCTGGTTGGCTTGGGGTATCTTTTGGCTATTGTTTCTTTTGTGAGAATGTAAATGATAGTGTTACCCTGGCCCTTAATGGGCCAGATAGCAATGTCAATATCAAATAATGTAAACAATAATGTTTGGGCTTAACTCCTTGTTCACGGTTGTATAAATGATTCTTCACCAGGTCAAGCCATGGATAAAGACAAGCCTTGCCCCAGGTTCTGGAGTTGTTACTAAATACCTACTCCAGAGGTATTGCATGTGATTTATTTATTTATTTTTTATAGGGGTCACTATAATTTAATGTAATTTCTTTTTGTTTATCTGTTATTGTGAAGTGACGTGCAAACTAATTTTAATTTTGCATGATTCAGTGGACTGCAAGAATATTTGAATCAACAGGGCTTCAATATTGTTGGATATGGTTGCACCACATGCATTGGGAATTCTGGAGAATTGGATGAAACAGTTGCTTCTGCTATTTCAGAAAATGGTAATTTTGAAATTCTTTGAGTTTGTTGGTGGAAATAAGTGACTACAATAGTACAAGTATTAGAACTCAATGTTAAGCATATTTTGGGTGTTCATATTTCCCCCCTGCCTCTAATCATGTAAATAAGTGATGCATCACTGCACAGCTCAGTTATCTTAAGCTTCAAGCATATTTTTCTTTGGCCCACCGCTCATGTATTTTCCTCTCTCTCTCACAGACATTATTGCATCTGCTGTGCTTTCTGGTAACCGGAATTTTGAGGGTCGGGTTCATGCATTGACAAGAGCAAACTATCTTGCTTCTCCTCCTTTGGTGGTTGCCTATGCTCTTGCTGGCACGGTACGAATGCTAATTAATTTCTCCAGATGCACATCTATGCACATCTTGTGTTCTTGCTTGAGCTAATACTTGTCATGTATATTCTGTTTTAGAATCCATCTATCCATCAGACATGTTTGGTGAATAGTCCTACCCTAGCATAGTTTTAAATCATACCTTAACTTTATAAAAATAAAAATAAAAATAAAAATAAAAATAAAAATAAAAATAAAAATAAAAATAAAAAAAAAATAAAAATAAAAAAAAAATAAAAATAAAAATCATTATTATTATAATTGAGCTATTGCCTCAGTAAGTTAACCTGAAATTAATTTCCAGGTTGACATTGACTTTGAGAAGGAGCCAATTGGAACAGGGAAGGATGGTAAGAGTATCTATTTCAAGGACATCTGGCCAACTACAGAAGAAATTGCTGAGGTATACTCACAAAGTGCTCTCTTATGGTTTAGTTTTCTGTCCCTTTAAACAGCTTGTGAGCAATGAATTGACTTGGATGGCATATTGTGTAGGCTGTTCAATCTAGTGTGCTGCCTGATATGTTCAAGAGCACTTATGAGGCCATCACAAAGGGCAATCCCATGTGGAATCAGCTAACTGTACCAGCTAAAACTTCATATTCATGGGACCCTAACTCTACCTACATTCATGAGCCACCATACTTCAAGAATATGACCCTCAATCCTCCTGGGGCACATGGAGTGAAGGATGCCTACTGTTTGCTAAACTTTGGTGATAGTATCACAACAGATCATATTTCCCCAGCAGGAAGCATCCATAAGGACAGTCCTGCTGCAAAGTTTCTCCTTGACCGTGGGGTGGATCGCAAGGACTTTAACTCCTATGGTAGTCGACGTGGAAATGATGAAGTGATGGCTAGGGGAACTTTTGCTAATATTCGCATTGTTAACAAACTTCTGAATGGGGAGGTTGGGCCAAAGACAGTACACATTCCCACAGGAGAGAAACTCTATGTGTTCGATGCAGCATTGGTAAGTCTTTTGGTATTAGATCCTATACATTTTCATACCCTCAGTTCTTTCTTTCCTATAACTTTTGCTTCTGAGATAATATGATTAATTTTAGTGTTTTTGCCTTTTTTGGGTTTACTGGCTGGAAGATAGATTTATATTTGTTAGGCCTAATGGTCAAAAGATGTGATTGACATTTTAAAAAAAAATTAATCCTTCTTTTGGTATGTGCTACAATGATTTTTCATAACAGTTAATTCCGTTATTGTGTGTATTAATGGCATTGCATTAGATATTCTGGCAATCATGTTTTGAAGTGAAATTGGGTTAGATCATGAGAACATGATATAGTTTCATGATTTCTCAATTCCAAAATATCCATCTGCAAGGTACATTGACGTGGTTTTATTACGTATTAAGGCTAGAATCTTATCTATAAGATATATTAACTAGTGTTTGTTACTTCTAATCACTAACAGTGGGTGTTCTCTTAATTATTTCAGAAGTACAAGACTGCTGGACATGACACCATTATTTTGGCTGGAGCCGAGTATGGTAGTGGAAGCTCCAGAGATTGGGCTGCCAAGGGTCCAATGTTATTGGTGAGTTTTTTTTTAATTTAATTTAATTTTCTTTTGTGCTTGTTGATTTTCATTTTAATTTTGGGTATACTTGTCTGTGTATTGTTTTATGACTTGTTTTTTCTTTTTACAGGGAGTAAAAGCTGTGATTGCTAAAAGTTTTGAGAGAATTCATCGCAGCAATTTGGTGGGAATGGGAATTATTCCACTTTGTTTCAAGGCTGGTCAGGATGCAGATACGCTAGGGTTGACTGGTCATGAGCGGTTTACCATTGACCTCCCAAGCAATATCAGTGACATAAGGCCTGGCCAAGATGTGACTGTCACAACAGATAATGGAAAATCTTTTACCTGCACAGCTCGGTTTGACACTGAGGTACTTTACACTGTTTCTTTAGCCTTACGCCTCTTTAAAATTGAGTTTAATATCGTGGAAAAGAAGGTGAAGCACTGCTGAAGACAACTGTTTTAGAAGTTGAGGAGGAAATAAGTTCCAGCATGTTGTTACTCATGTACATGCATGCTATGATTGATTTATATTAGCCTATTGTGGATTGGGGTATTGGTCCCCATTGCTAGGAACACTGCGTTACAACTTATTGAAACAACAAAGCTCTATTCTGCTCTGGCATTCATGAGTGTTTACTCTTGAATGCTTTGAATTGAATCAGTAGGCAGATTGTTAGTATTGGATCTAATACTTCTACAAACATCTGCCTGAAATGACTAGCAGCTCTAGAGCAAATACTCTTAAAACACAACCAATTAAATTATCTATACAATGATGGCATGTTCTTTGGGTCAGACTGTCTCCGAGGCAATCTTTAAAATATCCATTGGCGACCGCTATGGAAATGCTAATGTTCAGTTTGCTACATCGTTTGGATCAGATTTTTGAAGTGCCAATGTCCAATTCATTGTATAGATAATTTAGCCAACTGCGACTGCAGACTTATGGGGGCATGTGCTATACTTTTTAATATGCATCATGACTCTGATATCAAGTTTTATGGGTTTTAGCACATCCGCGCCTTCCATCTTATTAACACCTAAACAATGAAATGCTGCAATTTTTATTTTCGGTTTCTAGGGATTTTAATAAATTTATTTTACGGATCTGTTAATGACTTGTTGTTTGTGACTTCAATTGCAATTGCAGGTGGAGTTGGCTTATTTCAACCATGGAGGCATTCTTCCATATGTTATCCGCAACCTGATGAAACAGTGAGTGAATCATTCAATCATTGGCTGGCGGCCTTTCTCCATGCAATGAGACATTTCAAGTGTAAAACATGAGAAGGGAATAAAGTTTTCAATAATAGGAAAAAGAAAATCCCTTTGGCGGGACAGGCAATTTTTTTACCACTTTCAGGTGAACAGTCGACTAGGCATTGGTAGAATGCTTAAATTCTTTCTTTTTTGATGATTACTTGAATCCCACTGTGCAATGTGCATCCATGACAATGATTATGAAGTTTTAATGATTTTGGAAATTGGTATATTCCTGTATAAAAGTACTCTCGAGTATGGCAGTTCCGTTCATTTTTCCCCTATTGTGTTACATGCAAAAATAATTGTGCCTTGCATAAAAGTGAAATCCACAATGTCCCCTGCAAAAATTTGGCTGAATAAATGAAAGTTATTTATACTTGTAAGTGCCTTTCTTCTCGTTTGGAAATTCAGGGCTCTGTTTGGTAGGAAATTTTTTTTGCATTTTCAAATGTTTTGAACATACATTAGAACATTCTGAAAATTTAGTCAAATGACAAAATATTGAGGAAACTATTTCTCTTGTCAAAATATGAATTTTTTTTTGAAGTATAAAGCAGGACTTTTAATATTTAAGCTAATTTTTAATCTTTGTAAAAAAATAAAATAAAGTTAGTCCTTTAGAAAATATTGTTCTCATATAGTGATAAATTCATTTAATTCAATTTAAATAAATTTTATTTCATCAATTTTCATATTTGAAAGAAAGCAATTTATAGAATTTATTTTTTAATATAAAAAATAATTTCCAATTAAATAAAAATTATATCAACATTTAAATTAGTTAATATCTAATTTTAATCAATTTGTATAAATATATATTATCATTTCGTAAAATTTTTTTTTTGCCAAAAATAATTTCCTAAAATTTAAATATACTAATTTTTTTTTTCTATAAAAAACTTGGCTTCATTAATGCACCAAATTGTCAGCTAACTGCCAATTCGTTACAATGAAAGGAGGAGATGTCCATATAGCTGGACTAGGGTGACAGTGAGCTGCCTTTGCTAAAAGTATGAGCCACCCTATTGCCACTTCTGCCTCCAAACAGAGCTTACAGCTTTCGCTTCCTTAGCAAATGGAAGCCCTTGAAAATGCCACATACCCAGCCCAAAAAACCTCCCAACGAGTTTCTAATCTCCACCTACACACCCATCACAGCTGATGACAACTTGAGTGCACTGTCAACATTACATTTTACAGGGTGAATAGGTCTTTGCCAACTCAGCCTACTGGTGCCTACACATCTTACTCTCTTAGCTGTGCCCTTACTCGCTTGTGCTTTGATCTACGAAACTAATTACAAAAATCCATGCCTGTCAGTGTCAACATAGGCAACTGAACCTGAGCATGCATCCGACATTCCTGGACAAAAGGACACTCGTAGAACATATGAGAGTTGCCTTCAACCGCATTATTATAGCACAAGCAAGCAGTGTTGACATTCATACCATGCAGCAGTAAATTGGCTCGTAAAGGAGGAAAGAAGAAAGAATTTCACTTGCAACTATGGTTACTTGTGGTTGTTAAACTTCAAAAAACACTCAAAAAATTTTATGAAGGCTGAATTGCATTCTTCATTGATAAAAATGATATTTATACACGAAAATTCAATAAATATGTTAACCTGATTTTATACTCCTAATTAGGCTTGATTATAGGTTTTTAATTAGACTATTATTTTTTTTCTTTTCATACCTTTGTATATATAAAGAGGTGTTATTTCATTGTATCATACACATAGAAATACAAAGTTCCTTTTCTCATAACATGGTATCAGAGCCCCTCTGAAATTTTGTTTCCTGTGTTTTCGGTTTATTTTTCTGGCAATGTTTCTTCTTTTCTGGCCTGCATTGTTCCTTGGGTAACTTTTGTCTAGTTCTTCCTTCTTTTTTCGACTACTAATATGAGGTTCCAATATACCATTTTGTTCCTTTCTTTCTGGCGACTCCAGCACAACTCGCTGGAACCTCATCAGATGTTTGACGCTCCCTCATGTGCTACTGGAAGATTTTGCTGCATGGTGTTGACGTCAACAATTGCCCAGGTCTGACTCCTCCTGCCGACCCGGTTCACAACTTGCGCTTTGACCCACACTCCGACTTGCACTCCAACCCATTGGTTCACTGCTTTGACCAAACCAACTCCTCTCTCTTTCACGAAATTGGTTTAGTCCCTTCCCAATTGGTTTTTTAACAACTCAGACCGGTTCTTGAAGAATTTTGGCCCCTTGAATTCAATTTTCCAGTATGTTTTCCCAAATTTTATCTCTATTTTTCCATACTCATTAAAATGGAGAAATTAGATATTGTAAAACCAATAGCAACAATTCTGAATGGCTCCAATTATAATCTTTGAGTTTAAGGAATAAAAAGTTTTTTGATTAGTCGCAAACTTTGGCGTCTTGTCACTAGAGATGCCACTAAGCCAACTAGAGATTCAAAAGAAACTGATACTAAATTTATTGATCGTCTTGAAGATTGGGATAGCAAGAATCATCAGATTATCACTTGATTCTGCAACACTTTTATCCCATCTATCCATATTCAATTTGTTGATTATGATACTGCAAAAGAAATTTGGGAATTTTTAGCCAATCGATATCAAACCACTAGACTTACTTCACTATTTTCAACTATAGACTACACTCCATAATCTCAAACAAGAACCTAGTCAATCTGTGATTGAGTTTCTTGCTCAAGTGCAACCGATTTGGAATCAAATCTCTCAGGCCAAAATCACTGAAGATCATCTTCATCTTATTCAAGTCCTTATGGCTCTTTGACGTGAATATGAAGCCGTCCGTGCCTCTCTATTCTATCGCAATCCTCTTCCTACTTTGGATATGGCTATACAAGAGCTTATCTTTGAGGAAACTCATCTCCATCTTGACAAGACTCCCAGTTCTAAACTTGCTCTTGCAACTACTCGACCTCCACATCAGAAATCTAGCAACCAAATCTATAAGAATTGTAATAAGTTTGGTTATAATTTTTCTAACTATCCTACTATAGAATGCAGATACTGTCATAATCTTGATCATATTCTTTAGCATTGCCCAATTCACCCTCCACAACCAAAAGAAGGGTGTTCTAAAACTAAGAACTTCTCAAAGCCTAGATCAACTTCTGTCACTGCTGCTATCACTGAAGGCTCTACTGCTGTACCATGAGTGATCTTAAGGCTCTCCTTAAATAGGTTATCTCTTCCAATTCCCCTACCACCATGTCTATCACCTTGGGTAACTCTCATCGGCTTTTTGACTCTGCATATTGTAAACATATGACTGCCAATATTAATCTCTTGTCTTCCAAACAACCTGTTTCTTCCTTGCCGCCAATTCACACTGCAAATGGAACAACATTGAACATCACTCACATTGGTCATACATCTACCCCCAAACTTAGTCTTCCTGATACCTACTATATTTCTAACTTAACACTTAACCTTATCTCTATTGGTCAATTATATGAAACTGGACTAATTGTTATCTTTTCTCCTTTTGGTTGTCAGGTACAAGATCTGCAAATGGGGTAGATTCTTGGTACGAGTCACAAGGTGGGACGATTATTTGAGCTTGTATCTCTTCATCTCCCTCAGAATTTTGTGTCCGCTGCGACAAGCATAAATTCTTCCATTCATCAATGGCATCTTCGTTTTGTTCATGCCTTAGCAAGTAAAATTTAGCCTTTAATTTCTTGTGGCTTGTTAGGATCTACAAAGTTTGAGTCTTTCAATTGTTTACATTATCAACTTGCAAAACAACCTGCTTTGTCCTTTTAGACTAGTAATTCTATCTCAAATAGTCTTTGTCAATTAATTCATTCTGACATTTGGGGGCCTTCCCCTATTTCTTTAGTGAATGATTTCCATTATTTTATATTATTTATTGATGATTTCTCCATATTTACTTGGATTTATTTCTTAAAAAATCATTCTGAATTACCACAAATTTATATTAACTTTGCCAATTGATTAAAACTAAGTTTTCTTGTCCTATTAAAATTTTTCGTACAGATAATGCTATGGAATATCGAGACTCTTCCTTGCTTCATTTCCATCATCAACAAGGCACCGTTATTTAGTGTTCTTATCCTCATATCTCTTAACAAAATGGTCATATTGAATGCAAAAATCGTCATATCTTAGACTCTATTTGTGCCCTTCTCCTTTTTGCCTCATGTCCAAAAAAATTTTGGGGAGAAGCAACTCTTACTGCTGTCTATACAATTAATTGAGTTGTTACCTTAGTACTTCACAATTTATCCCCTTTTGAAAAGTTGTTTGGTAAAACTCATGATTATTCACTTCTTAAACCTTCTTGGCTGTGCTTGTTTTATCTTATTACAACCTCATGAACATACAAAATTGGAATCTCGTGCTCGTTTATGTTGTTTTCTCGATTATGGGATAGAACATAAAGGATACCATTGTTGAGACCCTATTTCTAATAAACTACGCATCTCTTGTCATGTTACCTTCTGGGAAAACACCATATTCTCCTATCTTTCTCAGTTTCATCACTCTATCAATACTAACTCTCTATTTTTTATTGATTCTTCTACTGAGTTATTTCCTAGTTCTGACGCAGGTGATTTTGATGCACTCAATATTGGCCCTACCCCACCTACTCGTATTGAACCTACTCCAGCAGTTGATCCTGCACTTGCGCCTGCCCTTCCTCATGACAATACTCTTTGTCGTTCCACCCAGGTAAGAGAAATTCCTTAGTATCTTAATGACTTTCACTGCTACTCTACTATTGCAAACCTTCATGAGCCTCACTCTTATCGTGAGGCAAGCACTGACCCTCTTTGATAGCAAGTTATGACTGAAGAACTTCAGGCTTTAGAGAAAACTCATACTTGGAATTTAGCAGATCTTCCTCCAAACAAGACTCCTATTGTTTGCAAGTGGATCTATAAGATCAAAACTCATTTTGATGGATCTGTTTAATGGTACAAAGCTCACCTAGTAGCAAAAGGGTACACTCAAGAATATGGTATAGACTATGAAAAAACTTTTGCTCTAGTGGCTCGTTTAACATTTGTTCATAGTCTTTTAGCCATTGTTGCAATCCATAAATGGCAACTTTTTTAGATGGATGTCAAAAATACCTTTCTCCATGATGATTTGTCAGAAGAAGTTTATATGCATCCTCCTCCTGGTTATCATTCTCCTTATATAGTTCGTAAGCTTTGATGAGCATTATATGGACTAAAACAAGCTCCTAGAGCCTGGTTTGCCAAATTTAGTTCCACTCTTACTTAATTTAGCTTTGTTTCTAGTTTTTATGATTCTCCATTATTCATTCGTCGCACTGACCATGGTATTGCCCTTCTGTTACTTTATGTTCATGATATAATCTTAATAGGAAGTGATACATCTAGTATTTCAGAATGACAACACTATCTCAGCCTATATTTTGAAATGATGGATCTCGATTCTCTTAGCTATTTTTTGGGTCTTGAAGTTTCTCCTAATTATGATGACTATTATCTCTCTTAAGCCAAGTAGGCATCAGATCTTCTTTCCTGAGCTGGTATTACTGATAATAAAACTATTCCCACACCTTTGGAACTAAATTGTAAACTTACGCTTATAGATGACACTCTTTTTGATGATCCTATTGTATATCACTAGGTTGTTGGAAGTCTTGTTTATCTCATTATTACTCGACTTGATATCTGTTCATATGGTCAGTCAGTTCATGTTTACTCCTCACTCATCTCATTTTTCTATTGTACTTCAGATCCTTTGTTATATTAAAGGAACTTTTTTTCATGGTTTATATTTTTCTGCTACCTCCTCTTTGGTATTATCGGGCTATTCTGATGCTGATTGGGCCGATGATCCAACTGACCATCATTCTACTACTGGTTATTGCTTCTTTCTAGGCGATTCTCTTATCTCTTGGTGAAGCAAAAAGCAAACTGTGTGTGCTTGCTCTAACAAATTGAAATTGATTGTCACTTTGTCTGCCATCATATAACTCAAGGCACTATACGTCCGTTTCCTGTCTCATTTTTCAATCAAGCAGCTAATATCTTTACCAAAACTTATCTTCTCGCACGCTTCCAAGATTTATTGGCTTCCACTATACCACCTTAAGTTTGGGGGGAGGGGAGGGGGGTGTTAACATGATGTTAGGTTCTTAATTAAGGCTTGATCTTTGGTTTCTAATTAGACTTGTTACTATATTTGTGTATATTTTAGGCTCCTAATTAGGCTTAATTATGGGTTCCTAATTAGGCTATTATTTTTCTTTTTCTTTCACACCTTTGTGTATATAAAGAGGTGTTATTTCATTGTATCATACACACAGAAATAAAAAATTCCTTTTCTTATAACAAAACAAATCGAAATTTCCTATAAATCAGCTAAACAAAATAATATCCAAACTGAAATTCAAAAAAATTTTGAAACACAACTAAATCAATTGTGATATTTTATTGTTATGATTTGCTGAACTTGTTAGCAAAAGATGCATTAAATCTTTCGCTCCTCCTTGCTTCTTTTGTTGTAGACTCTAATCTTCTTCTGAAGTTCTTCAAATATGGTCTTTGACAAAGCTTTGGTCATAATATCAGCAAACTACACATCAATTCCATAATACACCAAAGCAATTTCCTTGCTTTTCTAAACATCTCTAATAAATTAAAATTTGATCTTAAAATGCTTAGTTTTTCCATAAAACACAGGATTGTTGGAGATAGCTATAGTAGCTTGATTATCAACAAAAATCTTTGTGGCTTCTTCCTGCACATGCTTCAAATTTGATAGCAACTTCCTCAACTATAAAGCTTGATTCACAGCAGCTGTAGTAGCAACATATTTAGCCTTTGCTGTGGATTGAGCTATGATATCCTGTTTCTTAGAACTCTAAGAAAAGCATCCATAACCAAAGCTAAACACATATCCTAAAGTACTTCTCATATCATCACAAGATCCTGCCCAGTCGTTATAAGAATAACCATGCAAATTAAACATTTTTGACTTTTCAAACATGATACCAAAATCATTAGTTCCTTTAACATATATAAGAACTCGTTTTGCAGCTTTAAAATATACCTCAGTTGCACAATGCATAAATCTGGACAACCAACTTACAGCAAACATAATGTCAGGCCTTGTTGCTGTAAGATATATTAGACAACCAATAAGACATCTGTATAAGCCTTCATCAATTTTCTCAGCTCCATCTTCCTTTTTTAACTTCTCATTTTGCATTAACAACATGCTTATAGACCTGCAACTCTCTATGTTGAATTTTTTATTACCTCTTTTGCATATTTTTGTTGGCTAATGAAAATTCCTTGTTGTGACTATTGGATTTCCATGCCAAGAAAATATGACATCTCTCCCAAATTTGTCATTTCAAAAGCCTTCATCATTTGAGCTTTAAATTGTTGACTTAGCTCTTCATTATTTCCTATCACAAGAAGATCATCAACATACAAAGAGACAACAATTAAATTTTCACCAACATTCTTCACTTATAAAGTGGATTCACTTAGACTTTTTGTGAAACCATTCTTTAATATGTGATCATCAATCCTACTATACCAAGCTCTCAGAGCCTGTTTAAGACCATATAAGGCCTTTTTTTAGCAAAAACACCTTATCGTCATTTTCTTTTTTTTATAAAACCTTCATGCTGCTTAATAAAGATCTCCTCCTCTAAATAGCCATTTAGAAATGCTGATTGACATCAAGTTGATAAATTTTCCACTTCGACTGGGCAGCTAATGCCAAAAGCATTCTAATTGTGTCAAGCCTCGCGAATAGTGCAAAAGTCTCTAAGAAATCTACTCCTAACTATTGGGCATACCCTTTAACCATTAGCCTTGCCGTATACTTATTGACTGAACCATCTGCATTCAGCTTTGTTTGAAACACCCATTTTACTCCAATGGGTTTCTTATGGCTTGGCCTGTCTACTAATACCTAAGTCTAATTTTTTTTTTTATCATTTTTAGCTCCTCCTTCATTGCATCAACCCATTTTAAATCTTTCATAGCATCTGTATAACCTACGGGCTCAAATACAACAACATTATAACTTTGGTAAATGTCAGGAAGTAATCTAATACCTCTAACAGGAACATCATCAATACAATCATCAAATTCATCAATATAAATTTCAATAGGAATAACATCCTTTATTTCTTCATGCTCTACCTCTGACTTGTCCCAATTCCACATAGCGAACTCATCAAACTTGATGTCCTTTGTGATAATAATTTTTTTTTGTCAAAGGTTGATAGAATCTGTAGCCCTTAGTGGTCCTACTGTAGCCTATAAAAATCCCAACATCAGCCTTCTAATCAAGTTTATCTCTTTTCACATTTGGAATATGTGTATAATATATGCAGCCAAATATTTTTAGGTTTTGCACGGATGGTTTGTGACCATTCCAAGTTTTAAATGGTGTTTTGTCCTTTAACTTCTTTGTTGGCAACCTATTGAGCAAGTAGACTGAAGTGCTGATAGCTTCAGTCCAAAACTTTTTAGGAAGTTTCTTTTTAAACAAAAGACATCTGGCCATGTCCATCACGGTTTTATTCTTCCTTTTACTCACTCCATTTTGTTGTGGAGTGTAGGTTGTCGTCAATTGATGCTCAATACATGCATCTTCACAAAACTTCTTGAATTTGTTAGAAGTATACTCAGTTCCATTATATGATATGATTACCTTTAATTTATGCCCATTTTGATTTTCAATCCAATTTTTGAAATTTCCAAAAACATCATCTACCTTAAATTTTTGTTTCATGAAATAAACCTAAGACATCCTACTATAATCATCAATAAATTCTATGTAGTACTTACTGCCATTTAAGGATTGTGTTCTCATTGGACCACGCACACTTGTGTGTACCAGCTGCAGCTTTTCTGTCACCTTCCATCTCTTGTTTTGCAGAAATGTCAATTTAGACTGTTTTTCTAATTGGCAAATTTTGCAAGCTCCAACTTTCTCTTCAATAGTGGGCAAATTTCGCACAAGTTCATTACTATGCATGTATTTAAGTGCAGAGTAATGAAAATTTCCCATCCTTTTATGCTAAAGCTTAGACTAATCCAAGGAGTTAGGATATGCATATGAATATGCTTGCATTAAATCCATTGAAAAACTTTTTGCATTCATCTTCACTGAAAATAATTCACTCCTAATAGGATCATAAATCACACAAGTTTTATTTTCAAAAATCACAGAATAATTCTTTTCAACTAGCTATCCCATACTCAAAAGGTTTTGATTAATTTTAGGTATAAACAACACATTTGATATTAGTTTAATACCTAAAGCACATTCAATGGCCACAATTCCTTTCCCTTTGATAGTAATATAATCTCCATTTCCAATCCTTACCTTGGAAATATACGTTCGATCAAGCTTCTTGAACACGCTCTCATCATAAGTCATATGATGAGTACATCCACTGTTAATAAGCCATGCATCATTAGTTCTATTGCTGATGAAGTAAGTTGCCACAAATAACTACTCCTCCTGTTATTGTTTAGCTACTTGTGCCTGTTGTCCTCCTTGTTGTTTGTTTTTGCACACCTTTTCCATATGACCCAACTGATTGCATGACCTACATTGAATATCAGGTATATACCAATAATATTTTTAGAGATGCATAGTCTTCTTGCAGTGCGAACATGGTGGATATTTGCCTTTCTTTCCTCCATCTTTGTTGCTTTCACCTTCCTTCTTAGTCTTCTTATTCCAATTTTGCTTGCCTTTGCGTGCTACATGAGCTTGACCTTTTGTCTTTTGCTTAAAATGCTCCTTCACTTCTTCTTTTTTAATAGCCCTTCTTTGCTCTTGTGCTTGCAAAGAATTGATTAATTCGATCAAGGTAATTTGGGTAAGATCTCTTGACTCTTCAAGAGATGAGATTTTAGCTTCAAATCTTTCTGGTAGACTCACTAGCACCTTTTCCATGACTCTTCTATCAGGTAATTCTTCACTCACTAGCACCTTTTCCATGACTCTTTTATCAGGTAATTCTTCACCAATTAACCTGATTTTGTTAACTATAGCAAGGAGTCTATTTGACTACTCCTTTATATTTTTTTGTTCCTTTCATTTTTAGGAGCTCAAATTCCCTTCTAAGATTAAGAACTTGCATTTTTCTTATTCTATCATTTCCTTGAAAGGCTTCCTTTAGCGTATCCCAGGCTTGTTTTGTAGTCTCACAAGCCATGATATTTGTGAAAACTTCATCTGATATAGCTGAGTGAATGCAAGTCTTGGCCTTTGATCTCTTCTTCATTTCATTTCTTTGATTTCTTACAGCTTCTATTGTTGGATATTTAGGCAATAGTTGTATTTGGTCATTTTCAATCACGTCCTAAAGTTCACAGGCTTCTAAATAGGACTTTATCTTTACTGCCCAAATATGATAATTCACACTTGAGAAGATAGGTGGTTGTTGGTGAATTTTTTGAAAGTGTGAGTGTGCCATGTGTGTGAGGTACATGAATCAGATTGTGCCTTAGACTTCTACAATCAAATAGATGTGGATCCCTAAGTTTCATTAACCATAGTACTATGAGGCTTTGCTCGAGCACCGGCTTGGTTCGCTAGAGAGAATCGGGATGCTCATTCGGGTTTAACTCACAATGGAACCCTTGGGTTCAGATTGGTTGATTTTGAAAATGATTTTGGGAGTCGCCACCCTAATTTATTTTTTAAATGGAAAAATTAAGGAAAAACCTAATTGACTCCAATTCATTAATTTTTAATTAATTAACTAAGGATAAAATTACTAGTCTTGAACCAGGTTGAGTTTGGGGACTAGGTTTTTAGTTTTAAATAATCTAAATTTAGCCTTTAAGTTTAGTTTGACTTTAGAAAAAATTGATTTCATGAATGACATTTATAAGATGACATTAAAGAAAATGCATGAATATGACATAACATGAATGCATGGTGTATGGGGGATTAGTAAAACAATTATAGTAAAAATTCATAAATTACATTAATTAAAAAGGAAAAATGAGACTGATTGGGATTTGGATTTAGATTCCTAATGTGTTTACATACCCCATTGAATAGTGATCAAAACCTATGTAGTTTGTACTATGTTAAGCAGAGAGGTTTAGGGTGTTGATCATATTGATTGATTTGATTTGGGTTTGAGAGAAAAAGGCTAATATCTTGACTTTTAGTAGGCGGAGAATTTTATCACACCGAAGTTCCGTTTTATCAGGACCAGGTGATTGGATGGATTGGAAGATCAATTAATTACTTAAAATGATTAATTAACTAATTAATATGATGAAAAGGATAGATGGATTAATTAATTAAAAAGATTAATTAATTAATTTGAAGGAAGGGTGAATTAAGGAAAATGATTAATTTGATTTTAAAAAAAGTGATTAATTAATTAATTAAAAAGATTAATTAATTAATTAATTGAGTGATTAATTAAAAAAGAGTTTTAGTTAATTAAAAAGATTAATTAACTTAGTTAGGGTGGGATAATTAATTAATTAAAAAGATTAATTAATTAGAGAGTAGATGGAGGGAGAAGAAGAAAGTTGATAGATAACTATTAATATCAACTTTGGAGGTGTGTTGGAATGAAAGATGAAGGAGAGTATTTATAGGAAAAATGGACGGGGGTCGTTTGGGAAGTGAAAAATTTAAAAGACCAAAAGGATAGAGCTAGAAAAAGCTGACAATCATATTGGGGGTATTTTGGAGACTGTAGGCAGAGCAATGCGGCCCACGGCACTGGAGGCACTGGCGGCGGCGCGTGTCCGCTCCACCCAGTGCCTTGGTGGGCACGCCATTTGGATTTTATTTTTTACTCAGGTCCGATTCTGAGACTTTTGGGTTAGGTTTTGAGAGTTTCAGAGCTCAAAAATTAATCGGTCAGTTTTGATAGACTAAAAATTAATTTTAGAACAATTAAACAGTTAGTCTGAGAAAAGATCCGGTCAGTTTTGAAAAAATACTGTCTAATATAGAAGGTCTGGTTAGGGTAGGAAAAGTGCTAGTGTTTGAAAATTAAACATCCTCCTACTAATACTGGCTCTGAGCAGCGTACTAATCTTAACAAGTGTCAAGCTGCGGCTGAATAATGAGATATAAAATTAAGGGTTCGCAAGTACGCTTAGATTCAAGGAATGCACAAGTTAAGATTGCAAATGTACGATAAATGCTAATGAAAAATTAAATTTGTAGGAAATTATGAGCATTACCTGGCGTTAATTGAAAATATTGACAAATATAAAATGGAAATATTGACAGTGAATTTAAAGAGAAATTGAATGACAAAGGCTGGAAAACTAAAAGTGTTTGAAGTAAGGAAATGAAACGAAAATTGCTGTTGTTGTTGCTTTGGGTAGCTTTTGAGTGTGATTGTCTGTCCACTCTCTTTATTACATTCTTCTCTTTTTAAAACCTTTTTCTACAACTGTCCATTGGCCATTATTTTAGTGGTTGGAGAAAATGTAGGCATATATTCATGATCCCATGATTCCCACGCTCTTTATTTTCTAGCCATTTGTTTGTTTAAACTGAAAAAATATTTCCTTTAAATTTCTGGTTGGCCACACGTTTCCTGATCGTGGGCTGGGCTTATATCACATTGGCCATTTAAATTTTAGACTCAACAATTGGCCCATTTCATGTGTATGTTTGGCCATAAGGCCAAAGTTATATATATGAAAAGCCCCCTTTTGTCTTTCCTTTAGTTTAACATGGGAAAAAACTTTAGGCCCAAAGTGCTTTTCTTAAAGTATGATAAATGGTTTTGGGAAAATGAAGAGAGGGTAAAATCTCAACTAAATGCAAACTCCTCTACTTCCTAGACCAACCCAACTTCTTCCATTTATAGTTTTAGAGAAACCAATTTTTTAAAGAACCATCTTTGTAGCTTCCTTCACCTATTCAAAAACCATTTTCTCCATTCCTCCATTTAAATCCTTTCAAAATTTATAATTCAAGTCTCTAAATCCAATCTCTTCCTTTATTTTCTTCATCTAGTTTAACTATCCACACTTCAAATTTTAATTCTTCCTCATGAAAAAATTTTTATTTTCTCAAAACCTAAACCATTTCTTAAAATCCTCACAAAACCCATAAAAAATTTCCTTTCCATTAACATCCAAACCCATCCTCTCCTCCTAAGAAATTCTGGCCTGGCACGCTTGCTTGGCGACGCACGACCCTCTGGCGATGACCACGCTTGCCAGCAGCTCTCCCTTGCTGTCATTGCTGCGCCTTCATCTTCTCATGAACACGGCAGCAGCTCACGCCAAGGCACCTAGCAGCCCACCCGTGCCATACCCAACTGGTTCCTCACGTCCCAGTTAGTCCATGTCCACCTAAACGGGCACCGATTTGCTACCATTGGGAAGTTTTTGTGGTGGCCACACTTAGGCCATATTTTTGGCTTTCTCCCATTCAAATTTCGGTACTTCATTCTTTTTTTTTTTTTTTAAATTTTGTTGGTAATTAATTTCTTGATTTGTTTCCTAGATCACACTAAGCTTTTTTATTGGAAAGTATACCCAACTCCACCTTCTCCACCACCAAAGGCACCCTCCCTATCAAGAAATTCTCCTCCATTAATTCATAAACTCTACCAAATCTCTCGTGTTTATCATAGGCGGAAGTTTAAGAAATATAATCTTTGCTTCTATTTTTTTTGTTCATATTCAATGTTGAATGAAATTTGGAGAAATGGATTTGATTTTTTGTTGGAAAAATTAAGAATTGGGTGATTGGTTGAAAACGGGTATTATGAATATTTGGTGTTTGGTGTAGTTTCGTTTCCAAAAATTTGATGTATTGATACCTAAAAATTTCAATTAAATTCTTGGCTTTGTGACTTTTACCCTCTTTCTTTGATAAACCTAGCCATACTTTGGCTATTTTTGAGAAAAAATCTTGGCAATGTAGAATAAATGCATGGCCATCTATTTTATAATTTTACATTGCCATGATTTTTTAAATTTGCTAATGATTATTTGTGATGTAGCCAAGAATTTAAGGGGAATTTAAACCTCCCCAACACAAATAGAATTTTGACAAATTGATGTATCGAAAGCAAAAGTTAATGATAGCAAATTTGGCTTGATGTATGTACACTAGTCAAATATTAGGTGATTGGGTATGGTGAGCTTGGCTTGGCATTTGAGTTCTCTTTAGGTTATAATGACCTGTGAATCCAAAATTATGGCAAATAAGCATTTGACCATGTTTGCCATTTTAGTATAAAAGGAAATTTCACTCATATAAAAAAACTGCTTAAAACCATAGATTGGCTAAAGAGCTTAGTGTTGGTATATTTCAAATGTGAAACACATACAAAAATTCTTACCAACTTTCCACATGTTGATGGTTTTATCGGAAGAAAGGACAAAATGGTTCTACCAAAAATGATCTATCAAATTCAAACAATATGGTTAGGTCTAAAAAGCAAAATTTCAAAAATGTATGAACATGAAGGCCCTTGATAATTTCATAGATTCCCCAATATAGAGCATTAGGAAAAAAGACCCCTTTACCTTAATACTCTTATCCTTTCACTTGAGGATCTACGTTTGGCAACCAAATTTTTGATGTTTTGCTCTCTTATTTTGATTTTGGTATCAACCAATCGGCCAAGACAAAATTGAACCTAAATGGCCATGTATTGGACTTCCAAAATTGGACATAAATAATAACAAGGCTACCATTTAAACTAACAAATGTAAGAGTACACATGAAGTGGTATGAATGTAGGTCTTAAGTGAGCACTGACAGAATGTAAAACCTTGGTTTGTCCATTGATATGGCAATTTTAACCCAAAAAATAAATTTGCTAATTAAAGCAAAGTATCTTTGGTCAAATAGCCAAATGGTATCAGCATGTAATCAAACCTAAAGCTGAAACTTTTAATCCATAGGTTCTAAAAACCTTTGGTTCCTTGTTTTTCATGTTGATGCCATATAACAACCAACCATCTTCCTAGACAAATAGGCTGAGGAACTTATTTTAGGAATTTTCTCTCACATTATTGACATTTCCTTTGACCTTAATTACTTGTTTATTATCATTTTTCATGAAAAAGGTTATGTCAATAAGATACAAGGTAGTTCCAAATAAAATAAAAGCTCCTAAATATTTTGCTTTCATTTGGAATTAAGTAAACTTGAACCTTACTTTTGCAGCTATGATAATGGACCTTACATCTTCCTCTTCAGTGGGCCTTCCTGCTTCTACTATTGTCGCAGCTTGCACCTCTATCAATCCTAAGGATTGAGAAGTAGTGCAGGTATTTACTTTAATATTTTGACTTTAATTTGATTTCTTTTACTGATAGTTATGTTTTTTTTTATTTTTTTTAGTATCTAATGCAGTTGCTTAGTGCAAGCACTCATCCTCCTTCTTCTAGTTCCAATGACATCACCTCTGAGGTAAAAGTTCAAATTTTTATCCGCCTTAATAGACTCACTCCTTAATGTCATACTAACAATCTCCCTATTAATAGAGTGATCCTTTTGTAGCCTTCATTATTTACGAACTTCATCCTCATGTTCTTTTTAGGTAACTTTCATTATTGTGCTTGTTGTTCTTTAAAAATGATACTTATAAAATCATTCCTTTTCTTGCAGCTCTTGCTATGAGGACTTTGTCCCAAAATCTTCTAAAGAGGGTTATCTTGTAGGCATTGGGCCAAAAGCTTCTACAATCCCTGATATTCCTTATCCTCTTGCTGATCCTTATGATTTACTTTTGGCTAAAAAACTTAAGTCACCTGAGGCATCCAGGAAAATTAATTCTTGGCCTAAGCTTATAGATGAATGGCACCAATGGGTTTCTAGATTGCTTCCTCATTTTGATGACACCTGGAAAAAACTTGGAGTTTTTGAGTTGGTTTCTCTAAGTCTTCAACCATTCACAATAGAGCTTGATTTACTTTATGCGGCTCTGAGGTTTTGGTCTCATAGCCTTAATTCATTCGTCTTTCCATTTGGGCCTACTTCCATCACTTTGAAAGACATCTTCTTCCTCACTGACCTTCCTATAATAGACCCTGATACTCTATGCCTTATAGATCTTAAAGATCCTGCTCGTCCTCAATATCATTCAGGCTTTACTTCTTACAACTCATACCAGAGTGTTATTAGTAAATGGTAGAAGTCTACTTCTAAGGTGATTTCTATGGAAGAGCACATTGAACTTCTCTGGGTTTTAGTCTGCAAGTTTCTCTTCTGTCTGGCTTCTGGGAAACCATTAATGGATTACTTACCACTTGCTAGGTCTTTAGCTATGGGAGGAGAACATGCTTTGGGAATTATGTTTCTAGCCTCTACTTATCATGCACTTCAAAAGTATACCACTGAAGATCTTTTTTCCAAGATTGATGGAGGCTTACAGATTGTTCAAGTATGGTTGCTGGCTTATTTCCCTAACTTGAGAGAATCTGAGCCTACTAACACTCTCTTAGCCCTAGGCTATCGAATGATGACTATCAAGTATTCACTTGGGTTTTGTGAGTGTATTTCTTTCTTTCATTTCTCTCCATATCCGATCTCTTAATCAACTAGATATTTGGTCAGCACATTATGATGGTACTCATCATAAACTTGGATGGTTTCATTTTGTGTTAGGTGATCCGGTTATTTTAAGAAACTAACTTTTCTATGCTTTCTCCTCTAGCCGATTATTTATAGTAGGTGACTCTCTATCCCTTGCGAATGTCCCCTCAACTGGTCCACCAAGATATATCATTACCTCTCATGCCTTGAAAGTAGCTAGTTTGGGCTTTCTCAAATGATTCCCTCCTTAGAACTTCCTCAGAGCTCTTTGCCTACTAAGACTATCACCAAAGATGTTGTGATGCAATTGGTGAACTGAGATTATATCTCTTGCTGCGAAATCTTGGAACTTTATCCAAAGGAAACATATGCCTTTGATAGTTAGTGGTTTATAGTATACAGTGGACTTGTATTTGATTCCTTTCCTCAGATGTTTGATGGTATGTTCCTATACTTCTTTCTTTATTTCTTTAGTGGGCTTTTGGCCTACTATATTTTCATTAATGTTTGCTTTCACTATCTTAGGTATATCTCCTCCACCACCTGCCTTAAAACCTAGACAGAGGTAGCAAATTTCTAGTGCTTCTCTAGCCACTCGCTCAGCTCCATTAAAGAAGATTCCTAAAATTCCTGTAACTTCAAAGGGAAGTAAAAACACCAAAGTATCAAAATCTAGCAAGGTCATTACCAAACCAATTACCTCCCTATTTGGTTTAAGGAGGTTAAGCAGAATTCCTCTAAAGAGCAAATTTTTTAATACTTCTAAGACTCCTATTGCTCTTTCTAAAGAAAGCTCAAGCTCATCCTCAGATAACAGTACCAAAAGTGAAGGGAGGCAAGGAGACCAAAATGAGGATTTGGAAGAATTGGAGAATCTCCCTCATTTTTGTTCTTTTGCTTCTAGTGAGAATTCCTAAGAGTTTGCAATGAATATTGACCATGCTGATGTAGAGAAAGAAGCATCTTTTCCTGATGAGTTTATCATTCCCCCATCGCCAAAGGTATATTTAAATATCATAATTTCTCCTGCAACCCTATTTATTGATATCTAACACACTTTATATTTTATGCAGGCTTTTGACCCTCCATCTCTCTATGATGATCCTTTGGGCAACCTGGACTTCTCTTTCTTGACACAGCCTCTTCTAGCTCTAATCTCGTGACTTCACTACCATATGAGGCTTCAATTAAATCAGCCAAGACAAATCTTCAGCACTTGATGGATCTAAATCTATTGAGCCTTAATGAAGATCAACATGTGGTAGTATAATCCTCTCTTTCTATTCTTCAGGCTGCCTTGAATACACCCGAGGATGCTACTCTGTTTAGCAGGCTTTTATCAAAAGTGAGGTTTATGTTTCATGTTGCCAAAGCCCATAGTACCTTTATTGCAAGTTTATTAGAGAAGCTTAAGTCTTTTTCCACATACAAGAAAAAATATGACTCTTTAGTGATGCAAGCAACTCAAGTTCAAACCAACCTTTAGTCTCTCTCAACCTCATACCAAGAAGAGTATAATGCACTCTAACAACTCAAGGCTGAAGTATTGACTATAAAAACTCATCTAATGGAGCTCTTGAATGAAGGTGAAAAAATGAAGTCTAAGTGTGATACAATTGCTGATGGGGTTTTTGCTAAGGGTTTGGCCTTGAAGAACGAGTATCCTTTGATCTAGTCCCACAACCAAGATTTGGAAGTTGTGCAGAATACTAGAGATGCCCATTGCCAAAGGTGGATCAAAATGCATACCACTTTGTTCAGCAAACTTAGTGTTTATGTAACTATATATTATTAGCTACTTTTGTGGTTTCAAACTCTAAGACAATTAGTTAGTATTATGGCCTTTAAAATTCTGAAACTGCTATGTATGTGAAGTATAGAGGCTGAGCTTCCATTGTTTGTTGTTTTGATTTGCCTTGACATAGAGCCTGAGCCTCTTATTCCATACAGCCACATCACGCCTTACTAGCATACAATCACTACAACCATATTATTGCTTTATGCAGCCATGTATCACTTGACATAAGCACAGATTCACTTACAGCCATGCCATTGCATCATATTGTTTGTTGTTATCCTGTATGTTAATAGTCAATTTGTAAACTAGCAGAACTCAAATTAGAAAAATCTAAAGCACTAAATTTAATAAGTGGCCATCGGGCCTACTTCTATTATTATTTGATAACAGCATAGCCTATTTACAAAGAGAAAATAGAAAAAATACATACATAAATAGCCATGTTATTGGCTTTATGAATAACACTAAGTCTCTAAAATCAACATGAAGGCCTAAGGACCTAATATAATGGCCATAGGTTAGCCTATTACACCTTTTTATTCTTTGTCAATCAACACCCACATTGTGGGGAAATACCTTTTCAAATACTTCCCATTGATATATCTCTTGTGAGATTCACCTTGCAAACTAGAAAGCCAGTAAGCATTTCCTTCTAGAACTTTATGGATTTTAAAAGGACGCTCCCAGTTTTGGGACCACTTTCCAAACTCTCTATCTTTAGTCCTTCTAGGAATCACCATTTTCCATACCAAGTCCCCTTTTTCAAAGCTCTTACTTTTCACCCTCTTGTTGTATAACCTGGCGATTTTCTTTTTCTGCATAATGAGGTTATTTAGAGCTTGCGTTCTTTCTTCATCTAGTTACTCTAATTCCATTTGCATAGCTTCATTATACTCCTCAGGTGTTAGACCATACTGCCTAGCCACCCTTAAAGATGGAATAACTACCTCTATAGGAATCACAACATCATAACCATAAGTTAATGCAAAAGGACAAACTCCTATAGAGCTCCTCTTAGAAATTCTATATGCCCATAAAGTCTCAGATAGAATCCTGTGCCAATCCTAGGATTATCTTCTAACATTTTTTTTTTATCATTCCTATGAGCACTTTGTTTAAAGCCTCTACTTGACCATTGGCTTGCGTATAATAAGAAGTTGATATGATGAGCTTAATTCCATAGTCCTTAGCAAAATTCTCCATATCTTCCCTATAAACATAGTGCCTTGATCTGTAGTAATTGAATCTGGTATGCTGAACCTGTAGATGATATGTTCCTTAATGAAACAAATCACATCTGCTTGCTCCAATTTCTTTATTGGAATAGCCTCCACCCATTTTGTAAAATAGTCAGTAGCTACAATAATATAGCTAAGACCTTTAGAAGAAGCTAGATGGATGTTTCTTATTAGGTCAATGGCCTATCCCTTAAATGGCCATGTTTTTATAATTAAGTGAAGCTCTACAATTGGTACCCTTTAGAGACTACCATATTTTTGACATTGTTGACACCCCTTAGCATAATTAATACAGTCTTTTAGGATCGATGGCTAATAATAGCGATGTCTCCTAATTAACCATCTCATCTTGATTCATGCTTGATGTGCCCCATAAACTCCTTCATGTACTTGTTTCATCACTTCCATAACATCTAGAAGTCCAAGGCATCTTAGCAACAATCGATCAAAGCCTTTTCTGTACAGTTCTCCTTCCCAAAGCACAAAGTTCTTAGCCGTCGTCTTTATTTTGAATGGAGTTCTCCTCCCAGGACAATCCAAGTATTTAATTAATTCATTCCTCCAATAATCCTTCATATTAATCCTTGCATTCAAAGAATCAACTATAATACCCCTCTCTTTGATTAAAGGGTGCCTTTTTTTTTTCAATTACAATCATCCTATGTGTTAATTCTTGGCTCATTTTGATTCCAAAAGCAATATGGGCTAATTCATCAGCTTCCCAATTTACTTCTCTAGGGATATATGAAAAAGATACTTCTTTAAATGAATTAATCATTTGGATAGCTGCTGCATAATAAGGAGCTAAAAACAAACTATTGCATTTATATTCCATTGATAATTACTTTAAAACAAGTTGTGAGTCACTAATTACCAGGATCTCCTTAGCTCCCAACTCTTGTAAGATCTCCAAGCCAATTACCAGTGCTTCATATTGAGCTTGATTATTAGTGCAATCAAAATTTAATTTGAATGACAAAGTTGTCTTTGCTCCAGTAGGTGAAATGATCACCGCTCCTGCTCCAGCTGAATCTCCAGTGCTTAATCCATCAAACCTTAATACCCAAGGTTTACTCTTAATTCCATAAATCTTTAACTCTGGACTTTTTGCCTCCTGAACTCCTAGTGATGGATGGTCTACCAAAAAATCTGCTAACACCTGCTCTTTCACAGATTTTTGAGGAAAATAAATCAAAGTGAATTCAGTTAAAGCCAAAGACCATTTACCAATTCTTCCTGTTATTAAAGGTCTATTCAACATAAACTTCATCAAGTTAGTATGAGACACCACATAGACTCTAGACTTGATTAAGTAATTCCTTAACTTGGTATAAGCAAAATGAAGTGCCAGACACAAATTTTCAATTGGGGAGTAATTTCCGTAGGTAACAAAAACCTACTCAGATAATATATGGCCTGCTCATGACCTCCATGATTATTCTGAGCTAAAAGACAACTAATGGATTCATTTGCAGCCGAGATGTATAGCTTGAGAGGAATTTCTTCTCTTGGAAGCATTAGCACAAGTGGCTTAGATAAGTAATCTCTGATTTGGTCAAATGCCTTATGATGTTTCTCCTCCCATGTAAATTCCTCCAACTATTTAAGCTTCAATAAATCTGAAAACACTTTAGTTTTGCTTGTTAAGTTAGAAATAAATCTTATAAGATAAGTCACTTGACCTAAAAACCTTTGAAACTCTTTCTTATTTTAAGGAGCTTTAGCTTTGATTACTACTTTAGCCTTATTCTTGTCCATCTCTATGCCCCTTTGATGTACTGGGAACCCTAAAAAATTCCCTTCTTGACTCTAAAGGCACACTTCAGTGGATTAAGTTTCAAGCTGTGTTCTCTCATTCCTTGAAAACTTCTCCTTAACTGTTCTACATGGTCTTTGGCCATCTTTGATTTTACCATAATATCATCAATATGAATTTCTATGTGATGGCCTATCATGTCATAAAAATGGCATTCATTGCCCTTCGGTATGTGGCACCTGTATTTTTTAAACCAATGGGCATGATAAGCAATTCAAAGTTCCTATAGCCTCAGGACATCTAAAGGTTGTTTTATGCACATCATCTTCGGTAATCATTATTTGATTGTATCCCGAAAACCCATCCATGAATGAAAAAGTTCATTTTTGGCCACAACATCTATTAACATATCTACAATGGGTATGACATACATATCCTTTGTTGTTACAACATTTAGGTCCCTAAAATCCACACATATTCGCAATTTCCCATTCTTCTTCATTATAGGTACTATGTTAGATAACCATTGAACATACCTTATAGGTATGATGAAACTAGCTTTCAAAAGTTTCTCGATCTCTTTTTTGACCTTTAATTCAATTTCCTTGGACATCCTCCTAGCTGGATGTTGGAATGGGCAAAAATTAGCTTGATGGGCAAGCGGTGCCCAATTAAGCTCATGCTTAACCCAAACATGTCCTTATAGCTCCATGCAAAGAAATCTTTAAACTCCTAAAGAACTTCTATAATTTTAGCTTTTAAATCACTAAGTAACAGGGCCTTGACAAATGTTACCTTGGGTTCCTCTTTTGTACCAAGATTAACCTCCTCCATAGGATCATGTACTTGGGAATGTACATCTTCCAGCTTTGGACAAGCTTCCTTTAAATCTTCAAGCTGTATTTTTTCTCCTTCTTCTATTAGTTCATCTTCAAAAATAATCTCCGCTCTATTAACATCTTGAAATTCGTCTAACTCCAATCTGTCAAAGGTCTGCTGCACATGTATTTTGAATATTGCAGCTGCAGCCACCACCCATTCTTCATTGGAATAGTGAATCATAGGATCTCCTCTATGATTAGCTGAAATATTAGCCTGTATGGCATAATGGTTGTAGGTTTAAGGAGTGCTTTAGCTTGTTGTACAATCTTTTCCTTGGGCATATAGATATATTTTGGCTCCCTTTTCTTATTTCTTCCTGTGAACTGGATTGGGCCAAAATCCATATCATAGTACCTAGCCTCAACTGAATCACTACAAGTTAAGAAAGGCTGTCTATCTGCCCATACCACTTCTACATCACCACCTTTCTAAAACAATATAAACTGGTGAAGGGAAGATGGTACACACCAATTGGCATGTATTCAATCTCTCCCTAGCAAAACATTATAACTTGTAGATGAATTGACAACTAACAAAGCTAGGAGGTTTTATTACTAATAGTGATTTTAATAAGGAAAACACCAAGTGTTTTAGTTATCTCCCTTGTGAATGCAGATACTGGCACTTTTGTTGCTATCAAGTCATCCTTTAATCCTTAGCATTCTGAGTGGCAGTACATTTACCGCCGACCCATTATCCACCAATACTTTAGACATTGGCCTCCCATTCATATGAGCTTTCACGTATAATGGCCTAATGTGTTTGGTCATCTTTACAGATAGTTTGTGAAAAATCACTCTTTTTGGGTTGTTTGGATCAGTAGCTTAAATGGTGATGCTACTCTTTCCTTCTTCTTCAACAATAGATGATGTGCCTTGATGTTCTCTCTTTTCTCTTATAATCTTGATCACATCTTCTTCTTTAGCTTCTTTTGACTTAAAGCTAAAAGGTAGAGTGATAGAGACTATAGCACAACTAAATAAGATAGGAATTCTTCCAACCATAAAAGTTCCCTCCACCAAGGATTTAGCATCTTCATCTTGAGGAACTTCCTTAGGACTCCCTGCAAATGACAACAGATCACTTTCATCATCTATGAATCCCATATCTTTAGTGGCTCTCTTGCAAAACTTAGACTTTGGTGGAATCTTTTTCATTTGACTTTCTGCCTCTTTCTTCCATCATTCTATAGCTCTCTACCTTACTAACCTCCTTTTTTGAGTTCTGGTCAAGGGTTGAGGAAACTTTTTATATTGAACCCTATGTCATTGATTGTTTGGCAACACAACTGGAGGTGTGATAAATCTTGGTTGATTTCTTTGGAATCTAGGTGCAGAGGCAATATGTTTCTAAGGGACATTTGGAACTCTCAGAAATCTTGTAGGAAGTCTTTTTTCAATCTTTATTTCCTGCTTTTCCACTAAAATCCTTTTAAGAACCCAGATCTTTTGATACACCTTACCAAGCTTGATTTCTACTTCTTTCCTCCTTTTCTCTTTAACTTTCAAATTAAGGAAAGTCCTCAAGTCAAAGATAGATGCATTAATGGGAACCATAGGAGGAAAATGGTCTTCATCTATCAATATGGCCTCTTTTTTGTCAGGAAACATTAAGATCCCTTTGTTAATTTTTTCTTGGATTAAGTTCCTGAAAGACCAATAGCTGTTAGTGTTATGATTGAATTAGTTGTGGAACTTATAGTAGTTTCTTCCCTTCAATTCCTCCTTGGAGGGTAACTTGTGATCATGAGACAATTTGATACAATTTTCCTTCAATAAGAAATCAAAGATTTCTTTTATTTTTGATACTTCAAATGTATATTGAGGAGTGGCATTTATGGCATGAGTTTTCTTCCTTGCATCTAGAATTTTCTCACTAATGAAGGGCACACACAAGATCTATTAATGGACAAGTTAGCCACCACCACTTCTCTATTAAGCTCCTGATAATAAGTTCCCATACTGGATCTCTTCTTGTGACTTTCCTCACTTAGGAGTTCCTCATACTCTGCCATTTTAGCTGCAAGTTCATAAAAATCTCTAAACTCCATCCCCTGAAACTTCTTCCTTAACTCAATATCCAATCCTCTTTGAGCTATTTTTACAAATTCAGTCTCAGGTAAATAGATCTTGCAATTATTCCTCATTTTCTTGAATTTTGCTATGTACTGGTTAGTAGACTCTCCTGCTCTCAAAGTCACCCTTGAAAGCTCGACAATACACACCTCTAGTTCTGCTATGAAGAATTGAGTGTGGAATTGCCTCTCCATTTCTTACTAATTCAAAATGAAGTTCCTTGGCAAGGTAGTATACTAGGTGAATGTTGTACCTGTTAGGGAGTTAGGAAACAATCTAAGCTTAAAATTAACAAAATTCTCCAAATTAGCTAGTTCAACACATTATATAATAAACCTAGCCACATGTTCTAAGGTGGATTAACTATTTTCTCTTGAAAAAAAGGTAAAGTCAAGAATCCTATATCCTATTGGATAAGGATTTTCCTTATCAATAGCTTCTAGTTAGGGCTTGTAGAACTCAAGCCGGCCAATTTGTCTTAGGCCAAGCCCATACAGCTCCTGTACTGCCTCCCTCACTGCATCTCTATCAATTTGGGGTAGTGGTGGTCTAGGATAAGCTTGGTTTCCCCTATTAACTCCTTCTGCCATGCCCCCCACACCCCATTGGAATGGTGCCCATTCGTTGGCATCATATATCATAGGTTGATTGACTGGGTTTGTGTTGGCAAAGATTTGCTAAGGAGCTGGCCTACCATTAGGGTGGATATTCATTGGTGTTACTCCAGGTAAGACACTTGTTTCTTCTCTTCTGTGTAGAGGAAGATATCTGTCATCAATAAACAAAGGAGGATTAACAGATCCTTGTTGTCCATTTCCTTCTTGAGAATTAGAAGAAGATTATCCTCCAACTTCTTCTCTATTAGTTTGTTTTGCCGGCCCTAAGGTTGCATTTTCGCCTCCAATGCTAGTATGATTTATTTTCTCTACTATACTAGCAATTATAGAACTAAGTTACTGAATATCTTTGTTGTTTTTAGCACCAATTTTTTGCAAGGCCTTGGCATTATCTTGTACAAGTTTTTGTTGCATCTTAGTGTTATCTTTAGTAACTTGCTTCTGGCTTTCCCTTATGAATCTTTATGCCTCTTCTAAGATGCGCATGGTCTACATCCTAAAGTCCTCTGCAATAGTTTTCAAACTATTTTTCCAAATCATAAAAGGATTTAAGTTCACACCTTGTTCAACAACAGGTCCTGTTGGAATTGGCACCTCACTTTTAGATTCCTAAGGCATTAAACTTTTCTCAATTTGTTCCACTATATGGGGAACAACTCCCTCTTGCCCTGCTTCATCATCAGTAGCACTGGCATCTTGAGACATCACAGTAGCTTCTTTTCCAATATTTTTCCTAGGCATTTTGAACTCATCTCATTGAGTGTGCCAAAATTATGTTAGTGAATTTTTTAAAAGTGTGAGCATGCCACGTGTGTAAGGTACACAAATCAAATTGTGCCTTAGACTTCTAAAATCAAGTAGATGTGGATCCCCAAGTTTTCTTAACCATAGTATGCTTGGATTTAAGGAATGCACTAGTTAAAATTGCAAATGTATGCTAAATGCTAATGAAAAATTAAATTTGTAGGAAATTATGAATATTGAGAAAAGAAATTTGGCTTGACTTGCATTAATTAAAAATATTGACAAATATAAAATGGAAATATTGACAATGAATTTAAAGAGAAATTGAATGATAAATGCTGGAAAACTAAAAGTGTTTGAAGTAAGGAAATGAAATGAAAATTGCTGTTATTGTTGCTTTGGGTAGTTTTTGAGTGTGATTGTCTATCCCCTCTCTTGATCATATTCTTCTTTTTTTAATACCTTCTTCTGCAACTGCCCATTGGCCATTTTTGTAGTGGTTGGAGAAAATACAGGCATATATCCATGATCCCATGATTCCCATACTCTCTATTTTCTAGTCATTTGTTTGTTTAAACTGAAAAAATATTTCCTTTAAATTTCTAGTTGGCCCTATGTTACCCGACTGTGGGCTGGAATTATATCACATGGGCTATTTAAATTTTGGACTCAATAGTGGTGCAGCCATGAAATTATTTGCTGCCATTTCTAATTGCTTGGAGGTTTGGTGTTTGATTTTTGATAAATGGTTCCTCACTGGTTCACTTATAATACAGGTCCCTTAAGAATGAGGAAGCTATGATACCACTTTGCTGGTTTTTAAACTAAAAAAAACACTCAAAAATTTTTATAAAAGCTAAACTGCATTCTTCATTAATAAAGATGATATTTATATATGAAAATTCAATAAACAAATTAAAATTTCCTATAAATCAGTGAAACAAAATAATATCCAAATTGAATTAAAAAAAAAAAAAAAATTCAAACACAACTAAATCAGTTGTGATATTTTAGCAAAAGATGCATCAAATCCTTCAGTTACACTTGAAATCTTGTGGTTTCTTTGAAGAAATGAAAGAAATTAGATTTGGAACTAGAGATCTTGAAAGAAAAATGAACTTAGGTTTGAAAAGAAAGTACAAGTGTTTGGTATATTCTGGAATGGTCTAAGATGTCTTTATATGGAAAAAAAAAATCAATATAAAAATTAGTATGGTCGACATACTATCTAGGCAACATGAGCATGCCACTAACAGCAAAAGCGTGTCTTTTGGTCATGTTGGCCACTGCTAAAAATTAACTTAAACTTATCTATTCACTACACAATGTTGTTCGACATTAAGCCTCTCAATTCTTTTCGTATATCTATATAGGCATCAATCAACCTTGATAATGAGCTTTTCATTTATCTCTGTTATACTGATTTTCTTGCTCGCTTCTCTAATATTGAGTTGTTTAAGTCACTTCTGTAAAATTGAGCTCGTTTTCGCCGTTGATAACTCGTCTATCTCGTTAACTCACATATCTATTCATCGAGACTTTATCCTCGTTAGCAAATCTCATCTTTATGACCAAAGCTCATTCTTACCATCAAAGTCTTGCCTCATTTTTGAAACTTTTCCTCATCTTTGAATCTTCACCCTTGTCATGGAGGCTCATCCTTACTATTGAAGCTTTATCCTTGACATTTAAGGTTCATCTTAGAAGTCAAAATCATTACATTTTAACTTTAACTTTTAAGCTTTCACAACTTAAAAGATAATTACATTACTTGAAACAATAATACAGTGTCTATATATGCATAATAAACAACATAAGTAATAGAAGTAATACTAATTTAGGGTATTATACAAACAGTCCAAAGCTTTTGAATAATGAGATAACAAAAAAATTGAACCATACCACGGATGGTCATCAATAAAAATTAGGAAAATAGGATACGCCATAGTGAGCCCTCACACTCATAGGGCCGACATATATCATAATGGATAGCTCCAATGGGTAAGAGGCTCTCTTGGAGTAACCAAAAATTTCTCCACAGGCTTTTACTGGTAAATAGGGTTCATACATAGGTAGGCTGATTTGGTTAAGTGACCTCGAAGGGCTTTCTTTTGCTAAACTTGTCATTTTCTCTTGTCCCATGTGTCCCAATCTTGCATGCCATTTAATTGAATTACATGCAATATCAGAAGAAAACAAAAGAAATATAATTATTATTTAAGTCGAAAGTTAAATCCAACATAAAGAAATCGTCTTTAATGAACCATAACCATAACCATAAAAGTCTGAACCAAAATAAATCTCTAATTGAGTTCCCTCAAAATGAAAAGAAAATCCTAATCTTAACATTAGGAAAACTAAAAATATATTACATTGAACACTAGGTGCATATAAAACATCTTTTATTAGTAAGTTATGACCAAAATGCATTTTTAACATATGGAAACCAATGCCAAAGATTTCCTCAATGCCATATCCCATTGTAATATAATAGGTGCTTCGTGGTACTTTATGATAATCTATATATCTTACTCGATCTCTCACTATTTGGTTTATTGCTCCTGTGTCTACAACCAAACTAGAGAGAACTTGAGCAACAAATACTTTTGAACAAACTAAAATACTAGGAGAGCAAGAATTGGGAAATTCCTTTTTCAGCTTAGTGCAATTATGAGCAAACTCTCTCATCTTTTGCCTATTGTCGCACTTAATCTTATTGACATTTTTTTTCCATATTAACTTTTATGCTTTTCAATCCTTCCATTCTTTTATGGATGAATCCTTGCCTTATTTTGTTTCTCTTTTTATTGTCCATTGCACTTAGACTTATATCCTTTGCGCTTGCTAGTTTGAGCAACCCTTAATTTATTGCAGTACACCATTTTGTGCTCCGCTTCAAGTAGAATATAACATGAAAGGTCATCAAAATGTTTAATACTTTTATTATGTGTGAGCACTAATTTGGCATGTTCCTAAGAGGAATTAGGCAAGGATATGAGGACACCTAAAATTTGTTGCTCAGCATTGAGCTATACTCCACTGGTCTTTAATTCTCTAATCATCGCAGACGTACTTCCGAGATGTTCTTGCATGCTATGTTTTGGATCAATAACATCTTCATTGAATTTGAGAGTTACGACGCTCAATCTCATTGCCGTGGTGCCACCAAATTTCAGCTTAAGCTGCTCCCATATAGCTTTGGCAGTTGGAAAGTTCTCAAACACTTTTATGAAGTCATCATGCATGCAGCTCAATATGGTATAGCACGCGCTACGATCTTTATGTTGTCATTTTTCACAAATGGTACTTTGAGCAAGAGGTATACCCTCATCTAGTGGTGTCATGGTATCTATCAAGGTATTAAGTACCTCGTTCATTAAGAAGATACTATATCTTTCTATCACATGTCATAATTATCACCTTTCAATTCGTCTTGGTTTGATAACTTATGGACTAAATTCTTAGAGGTTATTTTCACTGTAATCATTACGCAAACTTAAATTAGGCACTAAAATATTTTCCTTTTATTTTAATCATCAATCAAATTAAATATGAAAAATTATATTAAGCATATTAAAATAAAAAACTTTGTCCTTTGGAGATGGTATGCAAATTAAAATAACTTATTTAATTTAACTAGGAATAAAATACGATAACACATTCGTCTTTTGGGGAAAAAAAAAAAACATATTCTCTTATCCACAACATACAATAAATACTTAAAATGAATCCCTAATGGACTCTATTATTATTTAACATGCTAAACATTAATTTTTAGCTTAAAATTTCACGCTAACATAGTTATAAATAATAATATCTCTATTGAAGAATAATAATAAAATTATTATCACAAAAATAATAATTATACCATGAAAGAATATTATTGTACACATATATATAAAGCCAAAAACATAACTTTGTAGCTTATATATACAACTTCATTTGGCACCTAAAAAAAGTACTTCTACTAAGAAAATTATAAAATTCAGTTTCTACAAAAACTGTATTCGGCCATTGAACAAAAATGTAATGACGAAACAAAAATTTAAAATCAGAAAGAAAATAGCATATTGCCTCTGTAATGACCACTAATTGGTACGAGATCAAGATAGAGGAAAATGGGCTAGATCTTGAAGTTTGGGCCTTGCGAAAGGAATTTGCAAAGAAGAAAAGAAAATTCAGGAGACGGCCAAGCCTTTCGCTTGGCGAAAACCCTCCGACGACCAAGTCAGTGAGGCTTTAATATGGATGACTGGAGAGACACTTTTCTCTGGATTGTAGAGCAATTGTTTAGTGAGAGAAAAGAGGTGAGAGAGTGTGGAATTTCATCTACCTGAGTTCTAGTTGGTTCTTTTCATTTGTATGATTCCATATGAGATAAAGCTGACACCTCTCCCTAAGGAGGGGTGTCCTTTATCCTTCAGTCTCTTTGACTGATCATGGTAGAGGTCGTGGGAGCAGGTTCCTGTCCTGTCCTCAGAAGTATTTAGTAAGAATTGTGTCAAAATGTGGAGCGAGCCATCTGAGGAGATGTCTTTATGTCAGTTGATATGACATCTGTGCTATGAGCTTCGGACTTGGCTTGTTCAGCAAGTTACTTGTGAGTGAAGCAAAGTAGGTTCTCAGAGAGCTTCTAGGCTTAAGGCATATATGGGCTTGGAGGTTGTTTGGATTCGACCAATGGACTTCGATCATTCTTCTATGGTCTTTGGAGGTCTAGAATAATTGTGAGCCTTTAGTCTTGGGGGCCCACATATGATATGAAAGCCATTTTTGTCCCTCATCAGAGGCCTCCCTATTTTACTAAGGCGAGAGCAAAGGATTGAGTCTTTAGTAAAATAGTTAACCGCAGTAGTGGCATTGTTCAAAGGACCACAAGTCGAAGAGATCATCCTTATAATAAGCAGCGAATGAGTTCCTTCATTCTCTTGGCTTCGATAAACAGTTCTTTGAGGAGTTCGTGCCTCATAAGTTTGGAGGGTTTCGTTGAGTATGCATCATTTAAGCATTTAATTCATCTCATTAGAGTGTGGCTTTCATCTAGGCGAAGGGACTTGATTAGTCGAGATCACCTTTCACTTGGGTGACCCTCGTGGGGTAGGTGAAGGATCACAGAGTCATTTAATGCATGAAAGGCTTACAGGAACGTGCATTGAATGTTTGTCTCCTTATTCTCCCCGTTCTGCCATATGTGTTTGCAAACGGTTGAGTGTTCCATAAGTTTTAAATTTTTAAATTGCCATTTAATGCCCCTAATTATTGGGATGACGGTTACCGAGGAGGCTCTTCTTATATATACCCCTTTGGCTTCTCACTTTAGAGCTCCTATTTGCTTTCCTCAACCTTCTGATTCCCTGCTTTCTCTACGTCTTTGCTTCTTTCTTTCTTTCAACCTTTCAGCTTTTCTTATATTCCAATGGCACCCAAAAAGGAAAATGTCCCCAAAAGGGACCAAGTTAGTGCTACCCGCTACCAAAAGATCTTAGAAGAGGAGTGGGGTGAAATTACCCCTTTTGGCAAGACATCTAAATTCTTAGCCTTCCGCCAAAATATGGAGGGCAGCAACTAATTCTTGTTCTGCAGTGCTGAGGTTCATGAAAGGGTCTATTCTAGTGACCCTAAAGCCGCTCTCCCTAAAGATAACCATCACTACGTCATCTTCTGTCACCAGTTAGATGCTGGTCTTCTTTTTCCTCCGATCGACTTCAAAGTTAAGTGCTTCAATTACTTTAGAGTAAATCCCATGATGTTGACTCTGAATTCCATAAGGGATATGCATCTTTTTGAAGTTTTGAGCTTTGCCTATAACATTTGCCCCACCGCTCATCTATTTTAGTGTTTTTTTAGAATCCAGAGCACATAGAGATCACCTGGCATTTACATGACTTCTGTGAAACCTCGGTGAAGCCTCTTCTTTGGAAAGGAGAATAAGGTAAAAGATTGGAAGGGCAAGTTTGGCTTGGTGGAGGTAACTGATGGCCTTGGTGATAAATCTCCAGGGTTTGGTTTCCCTAGTCATTTCTTATGCTTGACCGAAGGCTTGGCTGACTAGCCTGACAAACTCACTAAGGAAGAGAAGGCAGACCTGAGGACCTTAGTGTTTGAGGGTTACGTTTACAACTCTAAGCGGATGATGGCCTTTTTTTATGTGGAGGACGAACATGGTCTTCTTACTCCCAGACTCTTATTGAGAGGCATAAGAGGTAATTCTTCAATTATACACCAGAGCGTGATTGACGAAAGATGATAAATTGCTAACTTAGTTGTGGTTGTTATTTTGATTGTAGTGGAGGCCAAAGATCCTGGGCATTACCAGGACATTTTAAAAGAAATAGAAGGGGTTCTTCCAAGACCCTTCAATGAGGAGGCCAAACTTCCTGTTCTTGATCTTTATATAGGGAGGCTTCGGACTCGTACCTTTTCAAATTCTAAATCCAAACTGACAAAGGTACACAAGGAAAAGCCGGTGAAGCGTGTCCCTGCTGGGCAGGGTTCTAATATTCAAGGAGAAGGGACTCAGGTGAGTGTGGCAAAATTGAAGTCAATCCTTATTATTCAGAGATGACTCGTTAAGGCTTCTGATCGATCTGTCCCTGTTGTGCAAAGAACGGTCTCTTCTTCTCAAGCTATGACCATTGTCATCAAGTCCACTTCTCAAAGAGGGATTTTGATCTCTGGGTCTGCTAGGGCTCCTCCTCTTCTGCCTTCCCCTCCTTCTACTGGCGATAGAGGGAAGGGAAGACTTCCACCTCCTTCTCTGAAGTTGAAGGTGAAGGGACCTCCAGTACCCAGCATCATCAACACTACTGCCCACACTTCTTAAAGGGCAAAGCAATTGGCGAATTTGGAGGAGGCTTTAATGGATGTTCTTGACGCCAGGTTTGAAGCTCACTTGGTGAAGTTGGTGAAGGACTTCAATGCACTAGAGATTGAAGTAGAGGCAGGTAACTTTTGCCTTCCTTCTATACCATTTCCTTCATCTTTAAGAGATTCTCGAGTCATCAGAGGGAGCCATTTGAGATGTTCTAAAACCATTGTGCCTAGAAGCCTTTTGACATTGAGGAGGAGGAGGCTTAGGAGAAGTTTGTTAAGGAGCAAAGGATCTCATTTTCTAATCTGGCAGTCCTCAAGAAGCTTTTTCCTTAGCCTATTAAGACAGTGGTTGAAGGAAAAACCTTTGTCTTCAGAGGCAAATTCTTGCCTTTTGTTCATCATTTTCACTTGTATCATTCGTTTACTTGTGTTTTTTGACATCTTTACTATTTCTCTGTAGTTCTTATTAGTGAGGTGGGCGCCATTATTCAGGAGCCTTCTTTTGAGGCCCCCTTAGTAGTTAATGCTGCTTCCATAGAGGTTGAGACTCTAAAGGGACCTTCAGCTACTACTTTGGCTGGGGGTTTCGTAAAGGTTGCTGTCATTGCTGATGAGGTTTATCCCCTCCGTCCACCCAAGAAGAAATTAACTGTGAGAGATTTGCTTAGTAAAAAAAGGCATGCAACTGCTACTTCATCTTCTAAAACTATGATGGAGGTTAGCTTTGCCCCGGAGGTCTCCCAGCGAGCAACAGTGGTGGAGGTGTCTCCACCCACCAAGAAATAAAGGGTCAAAAAAATCATTGAGGCGATTGCAATAAGCATTATTCCATTTGAAGGGGTTGATGCCCTTGTAAATGCCCTTTTGGCTCTTGCCCCCTCTGTAGCTGTGATCGTCTCCCTGCCTTTTCTGCATCCAGTCCCTACACCTCTTTTTGGGTCAGTGGCAGATAATCTTACCAGGCAAAAAGCTTTGTTGGAGAAGGTATGTTTATCTCTACTCTGGCTACCATTTTTTATTGTATTTCAATTTCTTGATTATTGTTGTTTGTTTGCTGTAGGTGATCCTCGATTCCAAAATTCTGAGGATTGACTTCAGTTTGCTGAGGGATCATTATGAAGATGCCTGGCGGACTATAGAAGATAGGCAAGAGCTATGTTTTAGATTAGAGGGGGAGCTATTTTCTACTAAGGCACAGGCAGAGGAGGCTTTAGTGCAGGCGAAGGCCCACAAAGAGGTTCGCCTAAGGGTTGAAGGAGAGGCTAAGGCCTTAGTGGCTATAAAAGACAAAGCCATTATTGATCTAAATACGCAATTGGACAAGCTGAAAAGAGCCAATGATGAGCTTGCTAAGGAAGCTGAGGAGATTCCTATTCTTTAGGAGAATTTGAAGAAGACTCAACAGGATCTCCGAGTCACTAAATTTAGATATAAGCAAGCTTTCGATCAAGTTAAAGCTGCACTTAAAAAGGCTAATCAGGCTGAGGAAGGTCGGCAAAGGGCTATGAGGGACTTCATGCAGTCCAAAAGCTTCGACAACATCATCACCTACCACACTTATAAAGTATCAGCCGAATATTATAATAATGCTCTCCGTGATACAGCGAAGCACTTTCCTAGCATACTGTAGGTAGTAGCTAAATTAGATGTTGCTGAAGAACCTCTAGCTCCTGATTTATCGGAATTCCAAGAGTCTATCCCAAAGGGGGATGAAGGCATTCCTAGGCTTAAGGACTTTCCTTTTAGGATAAAGATGTTTTGGTCTCATCCTCTATCCCTGAAACCTCCATTGAAGGTAAAGGGGATGTGGACGAAGGACTCCTAATTGGGACAGAGCCTCCATAAGTCGAACCACTTTCTATCATTCGGCCAGACTCTACGAGTGATCCACCTTTGCCTCCTATTGCTTCAGAAGCTTCCCCTATTATTCAAGAGGCTCTTTAAGATAGCTCTTCTCTTTTGAAGCCTTGACTCTTTTTTTTTTCTTGTACTTAGATTCATTTATTATTTCATATACAAACTCTCACATATAAATGTAAATAAGTTTGTCTAGAAATAAAGTAATACAATTTATGTATTTCTTATTATTTGCACATTTTACTTGTTCTTCATGACTTAGCAATTTCCATAAGGACTATAAAAATTGTTTTCATGAGTTGAATTGTCCCCTTTTCCCCTAGCGAAGAAGTAGCTTCGTTCAGGAAAGAAGTACTTTAGTCGATGGGCCAATCTTGTCTTTAGTTAGGCATTCTTCCTTAAATTTGTTAGGACTTCTATGATTGCCACCATAATTGTATTGCCATTCAAGTTGAAGCTTGAGAGCATTCGCTATGAGCATTCGCTTTTTCCTTTGAGGAATTCATTCCACTCTTAGTGAGGAGTTATGCTTAGATTTACTAGGGCTTTAGGCTTTCCTTAAGGGAAGTTCATCTCATTCTTGGTGAGGAATTATGCCTAGATTTACTAGGGCTTTAGGCTTCCCCTTAAGGAAGTTCATCTCACTCTTAATGAGGAATTGTGCCTAGATTTACTAAGGCTTTGGGCTTCTCCTTAAGGAAGTTCATCTCACTCTTGGTGAGATTTACTAGGGCTTTTGGCTTCTCCTTGGAGAAGTTCTTCTCACTCTTGGTGAGGCTTCGTTTAAGGCTACTTTGAAGCAAGTGCCTTTAAGTTTAGAGATTTGATATAATTTGGATATTTGTTATTGCTGTCATTGATAGTACATCTTGAGATGTTGAATGTTCTAAGTATGAGGAACTTCAGCACCTTCCATGGTTACAAGTTTGTAGGTACTACCACCTATGAATCTTTTTACTTGGAAAAGTCCTTCCCATATGGGTGTGAGCTTGCCCATGCCTTCGTGTTTTCTAGTAGCTTCTAAGAATCTCATCACTAGGTCTCCTTCACCAAATACTTTGCACTTGACTTTTTTATTAAAATGATTGGCAGCTTGCTGCTTATAATTAGTCATTCGGATGCTGCTTAAGTCTTTTAGTTCCTCTAGGAGATCAAAATCAATTCTTCTGGCCTGATCATTGTCTTCATCCCTATAATAATTGACTCTTTCACTGGGGAGGCCTATGTCCACAAGGATTATCGCTTTTGTGCTATAGGTCAAACTGAATGGAGTCTCCCCTATAGGTTACTTAGGAGTAGTCTTGTATGCCCATAACACATGATGTAGTTCATCTACCAAGCTTCGACCATATGCATTTAACCTTCACTTGATGCCTTGCAATATAGTTTGATTTGTTACTTCCGTCTGGCCGTTTGTTTATGGATGGGCTATAGATGAGAAATGTTGTTTGATCTAAAGCCTTGAACAAAAGGACCTGACTTTAGCATTACCAAACTGTTTGCTAGTGTCGTTAATGAGTTGGTAAGTGTGAACCCTCAAAATTGCACCCTTATGATTTGGATCTGAAATGGACCAGAAATAGCCAAAAATGTAGGAAATAGGTTGAACCAGTAGTTTTAAGGAGCGCTAGGTGTGCCGCCTCTTTGGGTGGCATACTAGATGTGCCGCCAATGGGCCAGCATGGCCGATATACCGGCGGCATGGGCAGCACGCCCAATGTGCCACTCGGTTGGCCAATGCACTATGAGTGCTGCTCGGCCAGTCGGTGCATTGCCGGTGCCGCCGCCGGTACCGACGGCACCCCCTTCAACAGCTCTATAAATAGAGCTTCCTTCAAGCTCATTTGACATGGATTCCAAGGCAGAAACTCTCCTATATTGCTCTACTTATTATGCTTAAGTTCTACTTAAAATTCAATACAAAAGCTGTTATTTCAATTTCTTTTTAATTTACATTCATGACACTATTTTGCCATCCTTTTGCTGTTAAGGTTCAAATTTAGGGTTTCAAATCCAAGGTGGAGTTGAAATCCAGAGCGAAGCTCATTCCTTTCATTCGAAAGTCAAGGAAAGCAAAGGTATAATCTTCTTTCCATTTTCAAGATTCTAAAATCAAATTTAGAATTCTCTTTAGGTCTAAAACAAAAAAGATCTAAAATTTATTAATTTAAAGATTAGAATTAAATTAATAAATTAGACCAACACTTTTTCCAAGAAGGAAGAACTGCATGAGATTTGATTCCTATTCAATAGGATACACAGGCTGCTATTCTGAAAAGGTATCAACTTCAAAATCCTTTTAATAACATTTTTTTCCCTTTTACTTTGATTTATTTGTATTAATACTCTATTTCTGATTCTATATTAACTTAGTTGAGGAATGTGTGCTTTTCCTAGTACCCATAAGGGCTAGAGAAAAGATCCTCTTTATTTCATCCATTTTGATTTGTAATAATTAAGTAGGATTTATTCTTTGCTTATTTATTTACAATTGTCATTTCATTTCATTCTATCATACATATATGTTTTATTCATCATTTTATTCCTGTTCATGCATACACAAAAATTTCTTTTTAAGAGTTATTTTGCAACTTTTAGCCAAATTGAAGAAAATCGTATTTTCTCAATTATGTAATTACCAAAATCTGACCTCCGAGCCCTCTTTGGTCACTCGAGAATTAGTACTTTTCCATTGAGATAAAATCAAAATATTTTTGGAGTCAATCAATTTGGGTTTTCTTTAATTTTTCCAATTAAAATAAGTAAATTAAAATGGCGACTCCCTTTAACAAATTCCAAATTATGAAAATCAATTTTTTGAACTCACAACGAGTTCCAATTGTGGAGTTTCTCCCAAAGAGCATTTTGATTTCTCGGCAGATCGGATCGGTGCTCGGGTAAGGCCTCACAGTTGGCGACTTCACTGGAAAATAATCTTTTTCAAATAAAAGATAAAGTGGATTACTTTTGGTAAAATACCGAGTTTGGCTTTAAATGCAAAATAATCCTTTCATGTATTACTACATCAGACTCATTGTCCAAAAACCCTAGCTTCCTAGGAAAACAAAGGATAGAAAGTAACATCGATTGAGCAACCTTCCTTAGGTTTGCTTGCTGATAGTGAAATCATCCAGTTCACGACGTATCCTCTAATCCTTTTAGAGGTGAAATAAGTATGCACGTACCATTGGACCTATGTGAGGCTCCTTGTCTCACATATGGTTAGGTATATCGCATCTCTAGTATGATGGGTTCCCTTCAAACCACCCTTTCCCTTTCATGTAATGACTCATAAAACCTTCTTTTAAATTTAGTATGCACCATAATATTGAACTTGGTATGTCATTATCATAAAACCTTTTTCAATCATTTATGCATACATGCATGCATAGCTTGAACCTTATGAGGAGTCAAAAACCTATCTAAACACCTTCACACTCAAAACCCATAGTCTATCTAAACCCATGGTCAAAACCCAAAACCCATTATCCATCTAAACCCATGGTCAACACCCAAAGCTCAAAACCCATGGTCCACCTAAACCCATGGTCAATACCCAAAACCCATAGTCTATTTAAACTCATGGTCAACACCCAAAGCTCAAAACCCATGGTCCACCTAAATCCATGGTCAATACTCAAAACCTATGGTCCATCTAAACCCATGGTCAACATCCAAAGCTCAAAACCCATGGTCCATCTAAACCCATGGTCAAAATCCAAAACCTATGGTCCATCTAAACCCATGGTCAACACCCAAAGCTCATGACCTATGGTTCACCTAAACCTATGATCAAAACCTAAAACTTAGGGTTCACCTAAACCCATGATCTAGTCCTATCCAAACCCATGTCAAACTCATTATAAAAATAAACTCATCTATGGTACCCTCATCTATATCCATAATTCTTATCCAAGCTAAACACTAACCTAGCCCAAGCTAAACATTGATATAACTTCATCTGTCATAATTCTTATCGAAGCTAAATACTAATCTAGCTTTCATCTTTCACAACTCTTACCCAAGCTAAACACTGATGTAGCTTTCATTTTTCATAGTCCTTATCCAAACTAAACATTAATCTAGCATTATCCTCAACCATCCTTACCAAAGCTAAATACCGACTTAGCTTCACTTTTATCCTCAATCCTTACCCAAACTAAATGCTGACTTGGTTTCATCTCTTACATTACTATCCAAAACTATGGCCCATCTAAGCCTATGGTCTAGTCTAATCAAACCCATTATCCAACTATCACCAAACCCATGGTCCACCCAACGTCCAAATCCATAGTACATCCATAACCCAATCGCAAAACTCATAGTCACTCTATCCTTAAGCTTATGGTAAACCATTCATAAATCATAATCCCAATTAGTCGAAGCTAAATTCTGACCTAGCCGCTCAAAGCTAAAATTTGACCTAGCCACCTAAAGCTAAAATCTGACCTAGCTCCCTTAGTTAAATACCAACCTAGCTAACATCATACACCTCTGCCCTTATCTTTACCCATATACCGTCAATCTAACTATAAGACACTGTCATCTATTATCATTAAACCTAAGGTCCTTGGTTTGTCATACCTCACTATAACCTTTTTTTTCCAAAGCTTGATACTAACCTAATTCCTTTTCCCTATCAAAGATTGATAAGATGTTTGTTACGAGAGATGAAATCACTACTACCAGAACTGATGAAATCTTTGACCAGCTTCTTGCTAAGCTCTCTGAACACCAAGAGACCATGATAAAGAGGCAAGAGGCTTATTTATAAGACATGCTCAAAGCCCAAAGGAGGGCTATTATGATGGAACAAACTTCCTTGGCCCAAAGCTCAACCGACCCAAAACTACTTAAATTTGACCTAAAACCCACTCTTTATTTTGTCTATGGATCCACCTTCAGAGCTTTGATTGCAATTGCATCAAAGTTAAAGATTGCATCCAAAGTAAATCATTTCACACTAAATTCCCTATCACTAACCTGAATAGTGATGAGGAATATAGTTCTAACTCAACCCTACCTTACCTCAGCCCCAAAAGGCATGTCATGGAGTAGTTCAGGTTTAGCTAATTTAACCTGTCTGAGATTGAATTCCAAGTCTAAACCTAAGTCAAAGTCTAAATCTCAAATTCTAAGTCCAAATCTGAGTCTAAGTCTATCGTCTTATTTTTCTGTATTCTTGTCGACCATAGCAGTTCCTTTTGTCATCTTGTAATAAAGTTTCCTTCATAAAAATTCACATACATTTTCTTTTCATCTTCCTCGTTTAGTCTGACATGGATGAGCCATAAAAAAAAAGAACAAAACAAAAAAAAAGGAGAAAAAGAAAAAGAGGAAAAAATAGATGGACGAGCGATTAATTAAATCCACCATAATTAGCATAGATTAGAATTTGAGGTGCTCTCAAATCAACAATTGCTTCACCAACTCTTAATCAAAGAAGGTGAAGTAATGGACCTCACATCAAACAATTGAAGCCCAAAAAGTAAATCAAATGGAATTACCTGGTGCACATTGGGTAATCAAATGATGCACCTCAACAAGGGGCAGCAAATTCAGAAAAGACCTTTGTCAAATCTAGAATTCAAAGGTCAGAGCCCCTCAAAGCAATAAATCATGGTGGAATATTTTCTCCCAATCCAAGCTTGCTAAGCTAAAAATCCAAAAGGGCGGCTTAGGCAAAAGTTAGAGTTAAGAGAGAGAGAGAGAGAGAGAAAGCTCATCCAAGTCATCTTTCCTTATGTCCAAATTTATCAAATCATTTTTAATCAATCCATCTCGTCTTATCTCTAAAAAGTCATCCTTTCTTACCAGAGGTTTATTCTCTGAGGATATGCAATCTTCTATGCCCTTATCCTATAATGGGGGCATGTCTTCCTAGGTCGTCATCTGTTATCAATCTATCCTATCGCTTAGCTCAAAGAGCTAAGGCATAATCCCTCATATATATCTCTAGTCTATCTCTCATTTGAAAGATCATCCCCAAGTTGTCTTCTTCCACTAGCCCTTTAGCCATTCCTAAGGGCTCTTTATTTTAGCCTGTGGCATCAAGTCAAACTAATTAAGTGTCACTCTAAGAGTTTCTTCAATCTCAAACAACAAGAAAAGCTTGATTTGCTCTTTTCCATGATTCATGCTACAAAAAGCAAAATCATATAACCTCCATGATTCTTTTTAGAAGTTTCAGCCTATCTTCAAACTATTCTCAAACTTTATGAAATCATATTGTTTCATCCAAAGCCTCATTAGTAAACTACACCAAAGCTTAAGCCACGTACCACCCTTTCCTTGGCAAAACTAAAAGATGAGGAATATCTCCCAAAAGCCTATCATCCTTAAGTCGATTAAAAAGGACTCAAACCAGTCAAGGCCCATCTTATGCCTCTTTGGCAAAAATCTTATGATCCTTGAAAGATTAAGCCTCATTGATAAAACACACAATCCCTGAGATCCTTAAAGCCTGCAAACAATTCTAATGCAACTATGTCAAAAGGGAAAATCCTTATCCATAAGCTTATGGTATCCTGGTGACCAAAATCTATAGCACCATACCTGAGCTAAAGCCAACCATCCAAAGCACCGTCATAGAAAACTATCCTTATTACCCAAAAGCCTTCACCATGAAGCCCACTCCTAAAAAGCCTTTGTCATGTAACTAAAAGCCTTCGTCAAGAAGCCCAAATCTATAAGCCTTCATTAAAAGGCACATGACCTATGAGCCTTCGCTATGAAGCCTAAAACCAAAAGCCTTCACCATTAAGCCCAGATCCAGAAGCCTTCGCTATCAAGTCCACTCCCAAAAAGCCTTCACTATGAAGCCTACTCCCAAAAAGCCTTCACTATGAAGTCCACTCCTAAAAGGCCTTCATTTATGAAGCCTATGATCTCCTTTAAGGCAAAATCAAACTGAGCCTTTCAAATGGATTTCCTAACCAGACCTACCCTCCTTAGCCAAGACCTTTCCCTATAAGGACTGATCCTCAATCGTAACTTTCAATGGGCAAACCGAGTCAAGCCACTTATGTTGACATTCCCACACCTCTTGTCTTTCAGAGACATAACCTTCTCTAAATCCCAATATAAAAGCCGAACAGATAGTTTTAATCCTAACTTTTCTAAGATTAAGGCCAAACAGTAGCTTTGATCCTATTCTTCCTAACACCAAAGCCAAATAGATAGCTTTAATCCCAACTTTTCCAACATCAAGGTTGAACATATAGCTTTAATCTTAATCCTCCTAACCACCAAAGCCAAACAGATAGCTTTAACCTTTAAACTCCCAACCATCAAAGTCGAACAGATAGCTTTGATCCCAATCTTCCTAAACATCAAAGCTAAACAGATAACTTTGATCATAATCTCCCCAATAGTAGGACCGAACAGGTGGCCTTGCTAAACCAATTTGAATTCCCTAGGTTGACTAAATCTCCAAATCTTAAAGTCTAGGCAGAACAGATAACCTTGATTAACATTCACCAAATCATCATTACCTTTGACAATTAGGCCGGGCATATAGCCTTAATCGAAGTTCACCATGAGCATTCTCACATCCAACGCTAAGGTCAAACCAATACCATTGACAAAACCTTATTTATCCTAGCGGCCCTCTCCCAAAAGGTTTATATTTTTATACCATATTTGTCCTTCATCAGGTTCAGTTTGCATAAAGCATGAATGACCTCATGCATGATAAACACAAGCAAATATCACAAGCCCAGAGTTTGACATAGTATAGCTCATAATCTGACATAAGCCAAAAATCTAACGTGGTATGAGCACAAGCCCAAAGTCCGACATGGCATCTCCTCCTAGGGTTCATTATCATCAGAATCACCTTTTGCTCAAAGCCAATTCTGATGAGGGGGCAACTGTGAACTCTCAAAATTGCATCCTTATGATTCGGCTGCAGCTTGACACTTATTAAGATTAGGGCGCTACGCATACGGTAGTTCCGTTAGCCGGTTAGCAGACAAGGGTCAAAGGAGCAGTGCCCCTTGCCTCGCACCCCATTAAAAAATAAATTTCCTGAATTTTACACCTCTAGTCGACCATCTTTCAGTTACAAATCCATAGAATCAAATCGGGCTCAAATCATATCTGAAACAAACTAGAAATGGCTAAAAACGTAGGAAACAGGTTGAACCAGTGGTTTTCTAGCGTGCCAAGCATGTTACCTCTTTGGGTGGCACGCTGGACGTGTTGCTGATGGGGTGGCATAGCCGACGTGCAGGTGGTATGGGTGGCAAGCCCAACGTGTTGCTTGGCCGGCTGGTACCAGCAACACCCCCTTCAGCAGCTCTATAAATAGAGCCTCCTTTAAGCTCATTTGACATGGATTCCAAGGCAAAAACTCTTCTATATTGCTCTACTTGTTGTGCTTAAGTTCTGCTTGAAATTCGATACAAAAACTGTTGTTTCAATTTCTTTTTAATTTATATTCATTACGCTATTTTGCTAACCTTTTGCTGTTAAGGTTTAAATTCAAGGTTTCGAATCCAAAGTGGAGTTGAGATCCAGAGCTAAGCTTGATCCATTCATCCGAAAGTCAAGGAAAGCAAAAGTATAATTTTCTTTCCATTTTCAAGATTCTAAAATCAGATTTAGAATTCTCTTTGGGTTTAAAATAGAAAAGATCAAAAATTTATTAATTTAAAGATCAAAATTAAATTAATAAATCAAATCAGCACTTTTTCCTAAACCTCTCCTTTGCAAGAAAGAAGAACTGCGTGGGGTTTGATTCTTATTCAGTAGGATACGTAGGCTGCCATTCTGAAAAAGCATCAATTCCAAAATCTTTTTAATAACATTTTTTCCCTTTTGCATGGATTTATTTGTATTAATGCTCTATTTCTGATTCTATATTAACTTAGTTGAGGAATGTGTATTTTTCTTAGTACCCATAAGGGTTAGAGAAAATATCCTTTTTATTTCATCTGTTTTGATTTGAAATAATTAAGTAGCATTTATTCTTTGCTTATTTATTTACAATTGTCATTTCATTTCATTCTGTCATACATATATGTTTTATTCATCATTTTATTCCTATTCATGCATAAATAAAAATTACTTTTTAAGAGTTATTTTGCAACTTTTAGCCAAACCAAAGAAAATCATATTTTCTCAATTGTGTAATTACCAAAACCTGATCCCCGAGCCCTCTTTGGTCACTCATGGATTAGTACTTTTATATTAAGATAAAATCAAAACATTTTTGGAGTCAATCAATTTGGAGTTTCTTTAATTTTTCTAATTAAAATAAGTAAATTAAAGTGGCGATTCCCTTTCACAAATTCCAAATTACGAAAATCAATTTTCTAAACTCATAGTGAGTTTCAATAGTGGAGTTTCTCCCGAAGAGTATTTTAATTCCTTGACTGATTGAACTGGTGCTCGAGCGAGGCCTCATAGTAGGGGATACCAAATCTGCACATAATGTTCCTCCACAAGAAGTTGATTACTTTTTCGGTAGTGATGGTAGCTAAACCTTCAGCTTTAACCCATTTGGTGAAGTATTCTACTGCTACTAAGAGGAACTTTCTTTATCCTGATGTTGCTGGGACGGGTCTTACTATGTCCATCCCCCATTTAGCGAAGGGCCAAGGGTTGGAAATAAGGGCTTGTTCCGATGCTGGGACATGTTTTCCACTATTAAACTTTTGGCATGAGGGGCATTTTTTGACAAACGCTATGGCTTCGTCTTTCATTCTCAGCCAATAATACCCTTGTCTGATTGCTTTCACTGCCAACATCTTTCCACCAATATGCATTCCGCAAGATCCTTCATGTTTTTCTCGGAGGGTGTATTCGACTTCGCTCAGTCTTAGGCATCTTAACCAAGGCAAGGAATAAGCTCTCTTGTATAGGATCCCATTGTGTAGGGAGAAATGAGCACTCCTTCATTTGATCCTTCTGGCCTCCTTATCATCTTCAGGCAACTCTTCCTTTCCATGGTTAGGCTTTAATTACTGATCTTGCTCTATACTGCAGTATGTGTTGCCCCAATTCTACTAACCAACATAACATTCTTCCCGAGGTTTTGGGTATATGGAGCACCCATTGCAGTGGCTAGTCTGTAACCACTACTCCTTGGTGTGCTTGCAGGTATATTTTGTACTTTTGAGATGAGAGTACCAGAGCATATGCCAACTTCTCAATTGGAGAGTAATTTAACTCCGCTCCTTGCTGGACTTTGCTAAAATAGTAAATCAGCTTCTGGACCATACCTTCTTCTCTGATTAGCACTGAACTGATTGCTTGGTCTGAGGCGGACAAGTAAATTAGTACTTGTTCGCTTAGCAAGGGTCTGCTCAAGATCTGCTCTAAACTCAAGAAGGCTTTAAACTCTTCAAACGCTGCTTGGCATTCTTTTATCCATTCGAACATTTATGACTTTTTTAGCTTCTTGAAGAAAGGAAGGTACTTTTCAGCAAATTTGGACATGAATCTATTCAGCGTGGCTATTTGGCCTGTTAGTCTTTGTACTTCTTTCACGTTCTTAGGAGCTTCCATATACAGGATGGCTTTTACTTTGTCTGGGTTGGGTTCGATTCTCTTTTCATTGACCATGCATCCTAGAAATTTGCCTCCCTGAATGAAGAATGCACATTTTTCTAGATTAAGTTTCATCCAATATTCATCCATTACTCCTAGCACTTTGGTTAAATCATAAATGTGGTCTTCGAAAATTTTTCTTTTCATAATCATATCATCCACATATGCTTCTAAATTTCTACCCAATTGATCCTTAAACATCTTATTGACTAGGTGCTGGTATGTGGCTCCTACATTCTTCAAGCTGAAGGGCATTGATATGTAATAGTAAGTGTCTTTCTCTGTTATGAAAGAAGTCTTCTCCTCGTCATCTAGATGCATTTTGATATAGTGATATCCTTGTTTTGCGTCGAAGGATGACAAAAACCCATAGCCTGCTATTGAGTCTACCAATTTATCGATCATAAGTAAGGGAAATGAATCTTTTGGATAGGCTTTATTCAAATCTATGAAATCTACACATATTCAAAAGGTCCCATTTGCCTTCTTGATTAGCATCATGTTTGCCAGCCATTCTGGGTACTGCACCTCCCTGATAAACCCTGCCTTCAAGACCTTATCCACCTCATAATAGATCACAAACTACCGTTCTAGGCCGAAACATCTCTTCTTCTATTTAACTAGTCTATAGGCCGAATCAATATTCAATTGATGCATTATTACCTCAGGGCTTACTCCCCCCCATCTCAGCTGAAGACTAGGCAAAACTGTGAGTATGGCCTGTTAAAAATTGATGCGCGAGCAACTTTTGTTCATTTTTTAGGTAAGAGTTGACCAGAAGAGACTCTTCAATTTCCTCCCTGATCACCAATTTTTCTAACCTATCAATGGGTTCAATTATTTGTTCAGGAATAGTAGATTCGACTATAGCCACTTCTTCGACCATAGCTTCGCTCTTCTTTACTTTTTTGTTTCACTACCTTTCATCTTGTCCATCTTGAGCGCTATAGACATAGAACATTCCTCCATCTGATTTTGGAACGGTCATTCTCAAATGCCTGATGTTTGTTGAAGCATCCAAATCGTATAGCAATGGTCAGCTGAGGAAGACATTGTAAGTTAGATGTGTTCTGACAATAACAAAAGTGGCCATGGTCGTCACACTTTCAGGGGTTGTGCCGATGGTGAATGGAAGTCTAACCGCTCCTATTGATGGGACCTCTGTTCCATCTACGAAGCAAAATTGGCTATCTTACTTCCTTCAGGCTCTCTTCTTTGAGACCTATCTTCAGATATGCCTCCTCTATCAATAGATTGACTGAACTTTCCCCGTCTATTGGGATCCTCTTGACCACATAATTAGCTATAATTGCTTTAATTACCAATGGGTCTGCATGGGGAGAGAGAAGGGTACTTCCGTCTGGTCTTTTTGCTCTACTCATTGTCCCTTCATAGTAGATGTATTCAGGTTTTTCCCTCTATCTAGCTAGAGCTTTCGCACTGTTGCCACTTCCATAAGCCTTGTCTGGTCCTCTGGTGATACAATGGATGGTTCCTGCCAAACCATCATTAACCCTCTCAGGGTATTACCTCTTATCTCCACTGGGACTAGCTCTATTTGATTCTTCTCTCCTTATAAACTTTTCCAAGTAACCTTGCTTAATCAACCTCTTAATCTCTTCCATTAACTGCCTGCAATCATTGGTGTTGTGACCATGAGTGTTGTGGAAGAGACAATATTTGCTTTGATCTCTTTTTTCTGGAGGAGCTGCCATAGGCTTAGGACGAGCCCATATATTATGATCTTTAAAAGTCACAAAGACTTCCACTGGACTGGCATTGAGATGTGTGAACTTGCTTAGATCAAAGTTAGAGCGTGGTTGATTACTTTGCCCTCTTCTTCCCCTCCTTCTGCTGGAGGGTATTTCCTCTTACTTCTCTTTAACTTTCTTTTCTCATTTTGCTTTTGGCTCTTCCTTAGGAGTGATCTCCAATCTTCCTCGCTTCGTCTTCTGGTTAAAGATCAAAGCGTCATCTTGTCGTAGATATTTCTGAGCCAGTGCCATCGCATCCTCTAGGGTGCGACAAGCATGGTGACAAAGTGCCTTGAGGAAGTTTGTATATAAGGTCCCATTCAGCAAAGCTTCTATTGCTCGTGCCTGTCCAAATGGGTAACCTTTAAGGCTTCTCGATTGAAATGAGCCATATAATCCCTTAGGGATTCATTCTCTTTTTGCACCACTATCTCCAGATATTAGGTCTTTCATTCTACTGGGATGCTGGAGGCAAATTAATGAATAAAGGACTTGGCCAGTTCCATGAAAGAGCTGACACTTTCTTCTTCTATGCTATCAAACCATTTGCTTGTGGCTCCTTCCAAGGATCCTTTGAACGCTTTGCACAGAGCCTCATCATCTGTAGTTTGAAGTTCAATTGCGTGTTTATAGTCCATGATATGGAATTTAAGATCAGCTTCTCCATTGTACTTTTTCAACATAGGCGATTTGAACTTGCTAGGCATAATAAAAGGAGATTTTAGGGTGAGCTTCAAGGCTTTATCCATAGCTTTTCTACTAGAACCTTGGTTCATTTCTTCTAAGAACTTATTCACAGTATCTCTCACTTCTTCTTCCTTCTTTCAACGACTATTGCTAGTATCGGGTGATCTCCTACCTCAAATTCGTGAGGGGGGCTAGCAATAGAAAGTTCTCCTCTATTCCTCTCTCTCTCGTTCGAGTACTTCTTAAAGCTCTCTTGTTCTCCTTATTTTCTTTCCTTTTGTCACTCCTTCCTCTACTCTATCCTATGCTTCATTCTACATCATTTGCATGCAATTTTTTTCCATGCAAATGCTTACGTTCATTTTCTTCGAGTGAAGCTTCAGTGCTCCCCTCTTCCTTCGTCGAACTTTCCTCATCTCCATATCTTCCTTCAGACCTCACTTCAGGGTTAGCTCTCGGGTTCATCAATTGCTCTTCATTGACTCCTATGGGCCCTTAGGATTGTCTTTCATATTCCAAGGTTCGAGTTATATTCCTCCTAAGAGTAGTTTTAGGGATAGTAGTGAGAGTCTGTCCTACGGGAGTCTATTGTTGAGAACCCCTAACAAATGCAACTATGGTATTGATGAACTGTAGAGTAGGAGCTAGATCGGGGTTGGCAGGATTCAAAGGAGTATGACTCGGTCCGACTGCATTCTGCTAGGAAAAGAGGAGTTGGAGTGAGGTGTTCAAGTCGATGGGGGTTGCTATAGGAGGATCAGTAGGTGAAGGAAGAGAGTGTTTAGGATTTAAGGGGGTTAAAAATTCAGGGTTGTCTGAGTTTGCCATAACAGTGGGTTTTCTTTGCAGATTAGAATGAAGTGTGATGACAATAGAAGATCAGCCAATATTCTCCATAGACGGTGCCAATTTGATCAATATGAGATCAAGATAGAGGGAAATGGGCTAGATCTTGTGGTTCGGGCCCTGCGAAAGGAATTTGCAAAGAAGAAAAGTCAGTGACGCTTTAATATGGATGACCGAAGAGACACTTTTCTCTGTATTGCAGAGTAATTGTTTAGTGAGAGAAAGGATATGAGAGAGTGTAGAATTCCATCTACTTGAGATCCAGTTAATTCTTCTCTTTTGTATGACTCCATATGAGATAAAGCTGACACCTCTCCTTGAGGAGAGGTGTCCTCTATCTTTCAGTCTCTTCAACTGATCATGGTAGGTGTAAAGGTTGTGGACACAGGTTCCTATCTTATCTTCAGAAGTGTTTAGTGAGGATTTTGTCATGATATAGGGCGAGCCGTTTGAGGAGATGTCTTTATATAAGTTAATATGACATCTGTGCCATGAGCTTCAGACTTGGATTGTTTAGCAAGCTACTTGTAAGTGAAGCAAAATAGATTCTCAAAGAGCTTTTAGGCTTAAGGCATTTGTGGGCCTGGAGGTAGTTTGAATTCGACCAGTGGGTTTCTACCGTTCTTCTATAGTCTTTGGAGGCCTGGAACAATTGTGAGCTTTTTGTCCTGGGAGCCCACATATGATGTGAAAACCATTTTTGTCCATCGTTAACCACAAACAATTTTGTTACATGCTCCAAAGCATGTAATGACCACCAAAAAAAAAGCAATTGTTCTCATAAGCGTGGCATTGAGCCATTGATCGAATCTGAACTTCGTAGTCCACCTGTGACCAACGGTCCACCGCCTTTGATTATATAAGAACTAATAATTCAAGCCCTAATAGCTTTGATATCACTATTGAAAAATAATGATAACAATAAGAGAGAGGATGTGGAATTTCTCTTAGAAATTCAATACCATATTACTACAATCTTAATCCTTGAGATTACGAGTACATAGTTATTTTTACGCATTCAATTTAATTTATATAGAAGTCTTTCTCGTCAATTGAGTAAATAGCAGTAGGATAGTGAATGGTTGCCCTATGAAGAACTAACATTGAGAGAGATTATATTTTATAGATGTAGAGAGAAAACTAATTTTATAGACCATTGATTTTCTCTATATCTATCTATATACAGTAGTGACATAATAATCTTTCTAAAAACTCATTAGGTTTTTATTTGTCATATTTCTACTTAAATAAAAATTATCGATCGTGATGTGAATGTACATGAATCCAATAAAATCTACTGTTAATGACTATTTTATCTATTTTCTCTTCATATTAGAGAGAAATAACTTAATTTTTTTTTATTATCATGGCTTTCATATAATTGAATGTTTAACCAATAATGGAGATTGTGAGCAGATATCTTTTTATATAAAAAATGTAAAATAGATAGCGAGTACTTTTCACTCTATTATACATTTGTGCAAGAAATCAAAGGCTTCAGGATCTCAACTTTACATCCTTGTATCATTTGCCCTCAGCCTTCATATATAAAAAATCTCTGTTGGATTCACATCATTGGAAAAATATCGTTTGTCAATTTGTAATTGCAGCAAGTTTATACATGAAGCTGGGTTAGTTATATATAAATAATTGATAAAATATTATAGTGTTTGGTGTGAATGAATATAGAAGTTATTTTATTTAATTTGTAAATAGATTTATGAAATTTTGATATTCATTATAAAAGTACATTAATAGATGACTTTTAATACTTAGACTAAATGTAGAATTCATTTTAATATATAGTTTATTTATTTATATTTAAAATTCATTAACTTATTATTAATTATTACTCTTATTAGATTCGTTTAAAATTCTATCAATTTTGATGAAATTCACTCAAATATAATTAATATTATATAATTAAAATTTTAAATTTAAATGGTTTTTCATTTATACAATGACCTCAAGTTTGGATTTATAAATAATTAGTCGTGGGTCCATATTTTGCTTGAGTTTTTATTATATTTTTATTTAATTTGTATTTTCTTAAAATATTTTAAATAAACAAACTATTTTTTATTTAAATTTAATTTGATTACTTTGGATATTAATATAAAAGAAAATATATGGATCAAACTTATTATATATGGACTAGCTAAAAAAAAATAAAAAGATTTTAAATGTATTAATTTATATAAATTTTAATTGAAACATGCGGAATAATGTGAAAAATAATAAAATAACTTTATATAAATTTAATTTTTTAGAAAATTATTTGATGCGTGACGAAATTTTTTTAAATATTTTTTCAATTCATCTTTTATTTTGTGTGTGCTTACATTTTCTTATTAAAGTTTTATAGAGTTATTTATGATAATATATGTAAGCTCTTTGCATGTTTTCTAGGGGATACCAAAACTAAACTGGAAACGTTGAACCGGACCGAAACTAGTTTAATAAAACTAAAACTAAAATCATTTTTTTGTTACGGTTTTAGTTTGTAACTAAAACCATGGGAAGATTGATTTTGGTTTTGGTTTTTATAAAAAACTAGACCAAAAAACAAAATCGACAATTTTAAATTGAAATTAACAGTTTGATTAAATTGGATAATTATATTTTAATAAATAAATGTAAAAATTAAGTGCAAGTGTTTTTTTAATATACAATTTATTTTAATAAATCTTATTGTATTAAAATTTTATTTTAAATTGTTCCATTATGTTATATTAATTTTTTAATCAAAATTAATATATTAAACTAGTCGATTTAAAACTAGTTTTATATCATAATACAAAAATCAGTTTCAAATCGAACCTGCAATAAAAATTGATTGTTTTTAAATCGAAACTGAAACTATAAAAATTGATTATGGTTTCAATTTAAATATTTTATTAAACCAAAACTGTTAATTTCAAACCAAAATCAACTGTTCAATTAAATCTACCACGACTAATGTGTTCAATTATAGTGTATTCTTTGATCTTTATTAATTAATTAGCAATAACAACTTCTAAAATTGTTTGAATGGATAATGATTTTGCTTACTAATTTTGTCAAGAAGTGAAAGAAAGTATGGATTGAATCCTAAAAAGTTAAATAATTAATTAATAAAAACAATAAAAAAGGCAATATTTCAAATTCATATTGACTCAATAAAAAGTAAAAAAAAATTATAATTAACCCTATGAAACTTTAAACTTTAATTAATAATTAAAAATATAAAATTAGCTCAAAAAATGAGGGATTAAAGGAAACAATTAATGATTAAAAGATTATTTTTTTAATCCAACCAAAAAGATAAAATTAATACATGCATAAAAACTAACTTGAATGTGAAAAAGAGAAAAAGAAAAAGAAAAACAGTAATAAGAGAAGAAGAGGATGATTGAACAATTATAGTTAATTTGTGCGAAGTAATTCCCTAAACCATTATCATTGTATAAAATAAAGATTAAAAAAAAATCTACATTAATTAACTTAGAGATTAATTGTTAGTAACAAACATTGTTTAATTAATTAATTACAGTACTATCATCTAATTAATCATAATCTTTACATTAATGATGTTCTGGAATACTCTCCAAAGTTGGTTTCCAATTGCCATTAATCATACCTGATCTATGACAAAATCTTGTTCCATGGCTTCTTAATCTCACTATCTTTATCAATTGCTCCACTGATGTATTTTTATTTTTCAAATCCTTCTTTAGACTCAATATTTGCTTCAATTCTGCTCTAGTAACCACCAGTCTAATTTTCACACCACCACCACCGCTCTCTCCACCGCGGCCACCACCACCACCACAATTTCCATTTATATGATCTACATTCTCCATATTCCTCTTCTCATTCTGAACATCATCATCATGATCAACTTGCTTGCCAGCCTCTAACTCGGATGACGGTGACAACGGCGGTTGCGGTAGCGGCAATGAAATTTCGGCCGATTTGATTGGTTGTGGTGTTATGTGTTGCTGATGATGATCATGATTATCACAAGTGTTCTCATTTTGAGACAAAATAACTTTTTTTCTCAAGCAGTTTCCCATTAGAAATCAGAAGATATGTAAAGAAGGATTAATAGAGAGAGAGAGAGAGAGAGGGAGAGAGGCAACAAAAGTGCAAGCTTAAATAAAGAGAAAAAGGAGAAAGAAGCACATGAAAAAACCGGTTATTACGCCGAGGTGTTTGATTGAATTAAAGCTAAAGACAAAACTTCAATTTTTAATATCTTTGTAATTAATTAAATTGATTTTTCTTTTTGTCTTGTATTAACACACTTGCGCTTTTATATTTATATATATAAAGAAAGATTTTGAAATACTTATTTGTTATCTTGTTATAATAATCTGTTAAATCTATTATCAATTTGTTTCGGACTTCAGTTGACAAGTGAATTTGTTTAATTTCTAGTTGATTTATGTTAAAATACTGACACAAATAATCAGAAAGACGTTTGTTAATATATTAATTTCTGTCTAAATAGTTTCTTTCAAAAACAAAAATTGAAATTATGAGAAAATAACTAATTCTTGATAATATACAAGAAAAAAAAAATGTTGTGTTTTAGACAAATATAGTTATTGGTTGTTGATGACCGCATTGAAGCAAATTTAAACTTGATCTAGTTGTTAAGTGAAATTATCTCCTGTATTATTTTCTGACAAATCATCACAAGTTAGCTATGTGTGTATATATATATATATATATATATAATTTATACTTATGTAATTAATTTGATTTTATAAAATTAACTTAGTATAATATATGAAACTTAATTTGCTAGAGTAACTGTAATTTGTAGTAACGTTTAATTAAAATGAATGAAAAAATCAATCAGTTTTTTATTTAATATTCCTAAAATTATTTTCAGGTTGAAAAATATCAGTTTTGAATTTTTTTTTAAGTTAAATATAAAAATAAAATGTTGATCCGACAAAAAGAAAATTTATTACTCTAAAGTATTTTTAATAGTATTTTTTATTTCAAAAAATATATTTTATTTAATAGAGAGCATTTAGTTGATAAAAAGTAGAAGATTTTATTTAAATCCAATATAGACTCTCTATATTTTGCTTTGTTTTACTTTATTCCATAAGCATTAATTATTTTAATTTTTCATGTTTTAACTTTGTCCAATAGAAAAAGTAGTATTAAAATTATCTTAAATAAAATGAATAGAAACTTTTATTGCATTAATTAAAATTAGAATAGAGAGTGAAATTTGGCTTACTATATTTGGAGAGCCAAACAAGCTATCTTCATTAATTTTTTAAAGATAAAGAGTCTATTGAAACTTTAGTTTTTAAGATAACTTTTTATAATAAAGAGTTCGACATATATAAAAAATGCATTGAAAATATTCTAAGGTCTGATAAAAATTAATTTAAATTATTATTCAAATATCGGTTAATTAGAATCTAAATTATCCATTTTTTTTAAAAAAGGAAAATGTTTCGGCTGGTAGCCTAACAATTTATATCATGGAACTGGAACCATCTCGCACCATGGTCCCGAGTAAAAAATGCATTGATTTATTTTTTTAAAAAAAAGGGATAACAACTAATTTTTATTGCGTGATCTCCATTTTCTTCTTCTTCTTCTTGTGGTTGCGATCTACTCTTTTTCAAAATAATGAAACTTGATCTTTTTCTTCTTCTGGTGGATGCAATATCTTCTTTTTCGAAATAGTAAAGCTCCATATTCTTCTTCTTTTTCTTTGAAATAGTAAAGCTCCATATTCTTCTTCTTTTTCTTTTGAAATTACTTTGTTTTTTTGTTCTTTTTGCTTAAAACTATTTTTGTCTTCTTCTTCTTCTTCATATTTCTATCATAATTTTCATTTTTTTTATGAGTTTTTATACTGTTTTGTGTGAAGATTTTGAGTTTTTTTTTTTTTTTTGAAGTTTGATTGCTTGGTATTTTCATCATTTAATATTAAATTTTAAATTATCATGTTTATTATATTTAAAATTTAAGTTCATCACATATAACTATCATATTTATTAGATATAAAAACTTGTGGTTTATCATACATCATATGCAGATTCATTATTTTTTTACTACTAGAGTCATGATTTAATTATTCTATAATTTAACTTCATCTATTCTTTATATTTAAAATTATCATTATTTAATATTTCACATGTAATTATCAAATTCATTAGATTTAAAGTTTAAGTTCATCACATATAACTATAACATTTATTAGATATAACGTTTAGGTTCATTATATATCACATACAGATTCATTATCTTTTACTACTAAATTCATTATTTAATTATTTTATAATTTAATTTCATTCATTTCTCATATTTAAAATTTTCATTATTTAATATTTCACATATAAGTATAAAGTTCAGTCGCTTTAAACTTTATGTTCATCATATATAGCTATTAGGTTCATTAGATATAACGTTTAGGTTTATCATATATCACATGTAAATTCATTATCTGTTATTCATAACTATAAATCAATACTAAATCATCTATTTTATTTTATTTTTATTAGTCAACAATTAGCTCTAAGATTTAGCACATAAATCACAAAAAATTAAAAAAAATAAAAAAAGAGTAATAGTTGTAGAAAACTTATTCACAGTGAAATAGAGTTCTGATAATGTGAATAATTAATGAGTTTCTTTATATGAGATGATGAAATTAATAGGAAATATTTGATGTAGTGTGGTAGTGGACGTTTTTTGAGTTAAACGGTTGGAAGATTTTGGAGAATCAAAGAAATAAAGGTTTCTGGTTGAGGAAAGTGGGTATAGAGTGCGAAGAAGGTGAATAGTAGGAGAAACGGTTTTTGTTTTTTGAATTTTAAGTTTTAATTAAAAATAAAAAAAAAAAAAAAAAAAAAAAGCGAATAGCGGGAGGCTTTAATGAAATGGTGAGTTTTAGACTCAAGTTCATGATACAAGGTACACCTGAATTTATAATATAAGAACTCGTAGTAGCCTGAGATGTGGCTTTATAGCAGTTAATTACGATATATCCAATTTGTCTGATGCTTAATTTAATTGTTGATTATTCAAAAGTTTAATTAAGGCTCCCTCGAATTGCGCTTGAGTTAAGCAGCTGCCACAATTATGCGTTGAAAACTTAATGAACCATAATGTCCCAAATTAAGTAACGGTCAATGTTAAAAGATTTGAAATCTTTATTAAGGATTTCTTAAGATGACTCTTTATTATAATTAATCGTTTAAGTTAACAAAAAAAAAAAAAAAAAAAAAAGAGTTTTAAATTTCAAATATTATATATGAAATCTGTTATGAATATAAGAGGCTAGAGATGTTCATATATAACTCCTAAATTCCATAACTGATCATACAAATTAATTATACGTTCATTTTATTGTAATAGGTTACTTTTCTTAATTTATTATAATTTAATTTCTAACAGCTTATTATCTTGTAATATATGATAATCCTACCCTAGAAATCAGATAATATAATGAATCGAAGCAGTGTGGAAAAAATGTTCTATTCTTTATCTTTTTTCGTCTTATTTACTATTTCTTAGTTTATAATAAAATCAAAATAGATAATGATTATAAAATAAAAGAAAAAAAATTAGCACTCATCATACAACCCATCTTATAAATTAAAAATTTAATCATATAATTATCAATTTATCACAAATTTGTTGATTTTTCAGTAAATTAAGATTTATTCTATGCATTGTTGTAATAATGGGAAAGAAAAACTTAAGGCATGTAATTTGCATTGTTCTTAAACATTTATTTTCAGTCCCCTAGGATTCAACAAGTAAGAACAGCAAAATAATTTAGTAACCCAGCAAAGAAAAGCAAGAGTAGGAGAAGAGAAGTCTGCTCCTCAAAGCTAGTTATTTATATAAAAAAAAAAAAAATGAATGTTGGTAACACTGATTAGAAAAAACCTCCACAAACTAAAGATTGGTAATGTTCAATGGAAGAAAATATCTCCACAAGCTAAAGAATAGGAACTGCTAACCAAAAGATAAGTCAAAAAGAAATAGTAAAATAATAATAAGATAATTAAAATAAAATAAAAAAGGATAAAGTTTTGAAAAAATAACGTTTATAATAATCTCTCACTTGTTTCAAAAGTTTTAAGAAATAATAATTTTTACTAGGTTAAAGCATGAGTATAAATGCTTCGAATCTTAGTGTCTTTTGAAATATGAACCACATTTAAAAGAATAAGACATAACACATAGAGCTATTAGTGAAACTTTTAGCTTCTATGAAGCAAGGACTCTTAATTGTATGTTAGAATCTTATCAATCACATTACACCCCACAATTTTTGCTCTTCAATGTGATTAATATCAAGCACATCACTTTTCAAAATAAGAAATCTATATGCAGCACTATATTCAGCATAGCCAATGGACATACAATAAGGTGTTTTAGAACTAACTTTTCTTTTTTTAGGGTCAAGCAATATTATTTTAGCAAGACACCTCCATACTTTTTGAATATTTAAGGTTAGTCGTATAGCCCTTCTATAATTCATATAATGTCTCACCATTTTTCTTATATGGTATCCTATTTTGTAAGTGACAATAGATATACCCTAAAGGTAGTTAAGAGTAGAAGAATTAACAAGCATAGCATTCATTCTTTTTTTTAGAGTTTTATTTTTTCTTTCAGTTACACCATTTGACTAAGGTGAACAAGGATGAGTAATTTCATGTCATTTTCACAAAAATAATTAAATAATATATATTCCTCTATTTGATCTAACCTTTTTAATCTTTCTATTTAATTGGTTCTTAACTTCAACTTTATATAAAAGACATGTCAAAAGCTTCATCTTTATTTCTAAGCAAACATACCTTAGTATATCCAGAAAAATCATCTATAAAAGTCACATAATATTTTTTACCACCTTTATCATGGTTTATTTTAAATCACCTAAATCAATAAGAATTAAATTTAACAATTAAAAATCTCTTTGAAGAAAAAGGCATTTTTTTTAGTCAATTTAACTTCACAACAAATTTCACATTTATTTAAGTATGTATTACTAATACTAGAAATTAAACCAAGAGATTGCATTTTATAAATATAATTAGCACTGCCATGTCCTAATCTAGCATACGATAAATCAATAGAATAAATTAAATAAGTAGAAGAAGATGTGTTTTCATTGACAATATTGGAAATATTGAGTACAAAAGGTCCTTAATGACAATAACCCTTTCTCACAAAGACATTATTCCTTATCATTACAATATTGTCATATTCCAATGACACCTTAAATTTACTCTAATATTAGGTACATTGAGTACTTCATTGAGAGTCAAAGTCTTCCCATATGTGAGTATGAGAAGAATCTTTCCTTTACGGAGAATATTTATAGTTCAAGAATTACCAAAATAAACATGTAGGAGGTAAAAGCTTCTTTGTTTCCACAAATATGCCTGGTAGCACTAGAGTCTATCCATTTTTTTACATTAGCCACAAGATTAGCTTGAGAAATGAAAGCAGTAATAATATCATCTCCTTCAACCAAATTTGCCTTTGGCTTAGGAAGATTGTCATTTCTCACTCTTTTTTTACATTGAAGTGCATGACAACCTAGCTTTTCATATTCAAATCAACTTCCTTTTTTTCTTAAAGGTAGTGGAGTTAGTAGCTTTAGGTATGTAACCAGAGTTATGAGATTTATTGTTATACCTCTTATTGTGAGCCTTGTCTTGCACTAAATTTGCTTTTGAAATCATTTCCTTTGCTTTGGTAGCTTTGAACTCCCTTCAATTGGTATGTTCAATGATGATATGGGTGATCAAATATACTAGAGACAATTATTTGTCCTTTTATTTCAATTGTTGCTTGTAATCCTTCCACAATTTTGTCAATTTTTCAATTAGGATGCCTGTAATAAATTCTTCTTGGAGTGTAATATTTTTAGCTTTCAAATCTTCCAATAGTTTATGATATTCATTAATTTGCATCTTGATATCTTTGTCATCTATCATCTCCCACTTATAGTCATTACCAATAAAAAATTTCTGCTTTCCAGCATCTTCAGCAGTATATTTAAGATTTATAGACTTCTAAATTTCCTTAGCTTCCTTGAAAGAGTAATAGATTCATAGACTTCTAAATTTCGTTAGCTTCCTTGAAAGAGCAATAAACATCAAATAGTTCATTAGATGATGTGCTAGGTGCAATAGACATCAAATAGTTCATTAGTTAATGTGCTCAACATTGTATGTTTACGAATCTTGTTATTATGAGTCCAAATTTCAATTTGTTTTGTATTTGCAATAGCAGTAGCTTAGGATTTATCAATGCATAGCTACCCCATGCATGCCTAGGATAGAGTAAACACGTCTTGCCACCTTTTGTAATTTTGTGCCTCGAAGAGCTCAATTTTTGATATATCAAGGAAAGGCTTAGCATATGGAAGTGTAGGAACAACCTGGACAACAACAACATGAAGGGTGGAATGTTGATAGCAATGCTATCATCAGAAGCAACATTATTGATGGTTGTAGTGTCGATAGCAACACCATCCGAATTCATGCTGATAGAAGGTAATTGAATTAAATTGAAATAAATCCTTAAATTCATTGTAAATAATGGAAAAGAAAACCTAAGGCGTGCAATTTGCATTGCTCTTAAGGATTTATTTTCAATCCCTAAGATTCAACAAGTAAAAACAACATAATTTAGTAACCTACTAAGAAAAAGCAAGAGTAAGAGAAGAGAAGTGTCTATTTTACAACCTTCAAAGCTAGTTATTTATATACAAAAAGTTGAAAGTTGGTAACGTTCATTAGAAAAAATCACCACAAACTAAGGATTGATAATGTTCAATGGATTAAGGTCCTCTCATGTTAAAATGAACATGGTATATCATATTCACATAATCTCGATCATTAAATATAAAATAAACTGTTGATTTTTTTTAAGAATTAAAAGTTAAAATTTTTTAGAGTTAGTAATTATAATGTAAAAATAAATTTTAATCGTTTATTTTACATTTAACAGTTGAGATTATATGAATATGACTTATTATATATATTCTAATATGAAAGGATTTTAATCCACATTCAATAAGAGAAAATATCTCAACAAGCTAAAGAATAGGAACTGTTAACCAAAGGATAAATAAAAAAGAAATAGTAAAATAATAATAAAATAATTAAAATTAAATTAAAAAGACAAAGTTTTGAAATAAAAACGCGTACAACATGTATTAGGTCAGCATTTAGCAGGTCGGTGATGGAGTACATATTTCCTTCATTTCTAAAATATCAAAAGACTAAAAAAAAAAAAACTCGATATTACAATAAATCGCGAGTTTGACCTCGATATTACAACATGATCGGAGGACCATCCTCATATATTTTTCGTTCTATTTTATTTTATTATTTAATAATGTGCAAATTTATACTTATTTACAGCATATCTATTCTTTTTTATGTTTATATATCTTTTGATTTTTTTTTTAAATTTCTTTATCCCTTTGTGTATATCTTTCTTTTTATTTCTTTATTCCCTTTATGTTGAATCTTATAGCCTATTTATTTTACAGATTCATAGTTCTTAAAATTAATTTGAATTTTAAATTTAATTAAATCATATAATTACTTATTTTAAACTATAAATTAGCTAAACTTATGATATTATTAAGTATAAAATGAATCATATATATCAAATATGGTGTTATTTATTAATACTACTACTTTGTTAAGCAATTCAATGTACCAAATAGACCATTAATTTCTAAATTGGTCGATAATTCAATCTAAATTATAAGTTTTACTTTTTGGCATCCAATCTATGTTTATTAGCATTTAAATTGAACTCGCAAAAAAATCATAATTTTAAGAATGGAAAAGTAGTTATTATTTACCGCCTAGCACAATCCAATCTTTCTAGTTGAGATTATTTCAATCACTATTTATATTTTTGATTTATTTTCATTTTACTTTTAAAAAATTACAATATCTAAGGTGATAATTGTGTATTGTTCTATTTTACCAATTAATGAAATATTTAGTTTGATCTAAAAAATATCTTGATAAGTATTTTTAATGTAATAATAATAATTATTTTTTTTCCTATCAATCCAACAAATTTGTAAATTAATCCAACTAAAAAAATGTTTGTTTTAGTACTATATTACGAATTTATATATAGTCGTGACTATATATCTTATGTCCTATATGTACCTAGTATTGGCATCTTTAACTAATTATATATAGATGATGATGGTGCTTTTATAAGAATCATAAACTATATTATAATTAATTTGGTGAATCACTCACTAAACATTAACAATAATCATTTTGGTTTACAAAAATCTAATTAATTAAAATTATTATCCAATAATTAAACCGTACACAATAAGTGCATCCTTAACAGTTCCATGTTTAAATCTGCATTAGGTACGCTATCCCTCAATGCAACTTTCATATTTCCCATCATAAAAATTATTTCAAAAAACAAAAAAAATCATGAATTATCAATTTTAATTACTTTCTTTTTAATTTTATTAATGTCTGTTGAATAGCTCTACTTCAAACTTTATATATATATATATATTGCAATTACCTCATATTCAGAAAATAAATAATTTTACTCCAATTTGAAAAAGTTTTGCAATTGTACCTCAAAAATTAAAATTAGGAAAAAAATTATAATTTTTATTGTCTATTGAATAAATTTACCTCAAATTTTATTTATTTATTTATTTATTTTTTGCGGTTATACTCCATTTTCAAAAAATAGATAATTTTATCTCAATTATACTCTTTGGGATGAACCCTAGTTTAGCGACACTTGATTATATACTAGTATTTCTTGCATGTACATTGCATATAAATTAGATTAGTTTTGCACCCGTGGTTATATATGATTTTCTAATATATAATATTTTATTTTTAACAATTATTTTATTCATATAATTATTAAGTAAACAAAATAATTAACAACAAAAAATAACATAAAATCAATATGAAATTAACAAACAATAATCTAATTAAAATTTTAAATTAAAAATAAAATTATTATTACCGAATTTACGATAAAAAAATTTGACATTAATATTAATTATCTTTCATCATAATAGGTTTAAATCTATCCTTTGTAAAATGTAAAAGCTATTGGTGAAACCAGAAATAAATATAGAGATATCAAACATGTGTAAAATAACATAAAATTTGGAGTAAATTTGTTCGATAGGCCTTTAATTTTCTTGATTAAACTCTTAATTTTTAAAGTTAATTTTAGTTAATTAATTCACATAGGTACAGATGATACCAAAAGTATTGATAAATGAACTTGTGACAACATCATAAAAAACAATGAAAAATAATATATATTTATATATTATCAAAATAAAATGTGAAAATTTGCATTTCATTTCTTCTGTCACCATATAAGATCTAATTGGACCCCTATTTCTTATTTTATCGAATTAATAACCGACAATATTAAACTACCATACAAAACCTGCTTCTACCAAATCTCAAATAATAATCATCGTTTATATATAATAGAAACATCATCATCACTTGCATTGGACTTCATGAACTGCTTATGGTTAAAATAATAATATAATCAATAACCAAAAAAAAAAAAAAATCACATATTTATCTTATTTTTATCTATATATCTTGGGTTAGAAGTTGAAGTTAAACCCACAAAAATAGATAAATGTCAAATCAATGCAAAATGTGGGATTTATGCTTGGAATTGCGTAATGGTAAAGAGTAGCCGAGTATATCAGTAGTGGTGGGTTCATTGCATGTGAGATGTCCTTCAAATTTAGGGCACCAATTTGAAATTGCTCTTGAAGATATTATGTCATGTGTATATATTTCTATTAGAGTCGTTGAAAAATAAGGGTATCTTCCACATGGGGTTAGGTTTTTCCCATGGTATCTTACGAAATGTATAGGACTCTCTCATTGTTGTTTGCATGTGAAAAAGGTCTTATAATAATTCTTTTTGGTCCAATTTTTATATAATGGGAGACAACTGCACACATCCATCAATTAAAGATGTGTATAAGATAACTATTATATATATATATAAAAGAGCACTATAATATATATTTGACTATTATATATTCTATGATTTAGTTGGATTATTTTTTTGATAAATTATAAATCAATAAAAATTTATTGAAAAATTGAATCACATAAAATTTATTTATATAATTTTTTTTATCACGGTGCTTATATTTTAACTTTATATATATATATATATATATATATAAAAGTTAAAATATAAGTACCATGATAAAAAAAATTATATAAATAAATTTTATGTGAATCAATTTCTCAATAAATTATATATATATGTGTGTGTACACGCGCGTGCGCATGTGTGTAAAGACTATTAAATCATATCCACATATCATTATCTCTACCAAGCTGATGATGTACTGCACCTTTTGCTCAGCGAACAAAACACGATTTCAGATATCTTATTGTTCGTATGTTTTTTTTTAAAGAATAATCATAAAAATTTTATTTTCATGGAAATATTGTACAACTTCATATAGAAATACAATGAATTTTTCTAAATGGAGCAAGTAGCCATATAAATTTTGTTGTAACATTAGTAAATTTTTCCAAGATTCTTCAATATTGAACTGATGGAGCAATTCATTTAGGAAGTTGGGATGAAATTGAATTTGGAACTATTACCAAATTCAATTTCATCCAAACTTCCTAGAAGTGGTATTAAGCTTTTGTTGTGTTGAATACCACCATAAATTAAAACTCCAAAAACTGGAAAATAATCATAATTTACATAAAGCAAGAACACCCTGCCGTAACTTAAGGAAAAATATATTATCCAATAAAAAAAATTAAAGTATAGGACAATGTATCTGAAATTAATTTAGATCAAAGATTAATCAAGTAAATTAAGAAATTAATAAGACAAAAAATAAATTAATGGAAAAAAAAAACTAACTGATCGCTCCATTTATTTTTAGTTTCCTCGTGAAGGCTTTTATTTGTTCACTATGTTTAATTGTTTGCTACTTGATATTTTATGTAATTTTTTTTTGTTAGTATTGTATTGTGATTTTGTATCAAAATTGTTCGTGTTTATCAAATTTTGGTGTATTATGATAAGCATTTTATATGTTTTACTTTTTTTTTTATATATATTTTTTGCGATTTCTGCTGTAGGCTTTACATTTAGCATTTTGTCATTTTCTTTTGCTGGGGTTTTATGTTTTTTTTTTTTTTTTTTTTTTTTGTGGTTATGATTTATTTTTAGGTTTAAAGTTTGCGTAATTTTGATTATTTTGAGAATGTGTTAATAATCATTTAAATTTGTGTTTATTTTTGCTTAAATTAAATCAATTGAATGTATGTGATTATGATATTCATGACCTTAGGGTTCATCAGTAATGAACCTTTAGGTGTGTTAATTGATGAACTTGTTCTCTATTCTTTATGATTTTTTTTTTGTAGGATACAAATTTATTGTTCTAAATGGATAAGGAAAGAAGTGATAACGATTGAATTCTGGTGGTATTGTGTATAGGAAATAATTTTTTGTGTTTCCTTGTTCTTTTACACTATATTTTTTAATTATTGTGCATAATATTCACTAATGAAACTATTGTTTAACTAATGAATTTTTGAAGTATGAATGAATACGTGGTTCAGACTTAGTGTATATGAATTATATATTTGACTAACATGTTGTTAGCTTATGATGAGTATGTTTTTTTTCTTTTTTTTTTTTTAATTTATGAATCTGTTGGTTTTATTTATGTATAGAGTTTTTGTTTTTGTTAGTTATATATAGTATTTTTGTTTTTTTGGTAATGAATTTGGTTTTAGTTATTTCAAATTGTTTTGAAAGTTTTGAATTAGTGGTCTGTAGGAAATGAGTATGAAGTTTATTGGTGCTGAACATGTGTTTTTTTTTTTTTTTTTTTGAACTTGATTTTTTTAGGATGAACATGCAATTTGTAACTGATGAATATGGTTTTTATTTCTGATGAACATATAATTTATTTGTGATAAACATGAAGTTTATAATTGATGTATTTGATATTTTTGAACTATGAACCTATACTTTCAATACTGATGCTTATTTTTTCTTTTTTTTTACTCAACAAGCTCTATTGACAACTTTTTAATACTTTTTGATAGGACAAAGAGTGTTGTATATAAAAGACCTGTGCAAGAATTTGGTAGGCCTGATAAAAGAGCTTACACTAGTGACATTGATAGTAAGGGTTTGGATTTACTTTTAAATACTATGTTGGTAGAGTAGCAAAGTAATGAACCTATAATAGATCAAAGGAAGGGAGATGATAGAAAGAATATTGAGGAGGAGAGTGACAATGACAATGACAGTGAGAGTGAGGAGGAGGAAAGTGATGCTTCTTCTAGTGATAAAGCAGTCACAGAGAAAGGCAATTGAGTTTTTAGCGAGAATTAGAGTGAAGAGGGGAAAAGTGGTTCTACTTTTAGTGAAGAAGTAGTAGAAAAGGAGATCCTCAAAACAGAAAAGGCAAGAGAGTTGCTAGTAATAGTGAGAGTGAAGAGGAGAAAAGTGATTCTTCTTTTATTGAAGAACTAATGGTGAAAAAGACTTGCAATAGAACATCTGTGTTATTAACTAGGATGTCTCCATTTGGTTTATTTAAGTTGATTGAGCGATTTCCCTTAAACAGCATCGTGCAGTTGAGGATACTGGGTTTGGTGGTTTTTTGAAGTTAGCATTGTTTGAATTTCATGGAGTTTTAAGTAGGTACTTGGTTGAAAATTTTGACATCTATAGGTGTGCTTTAGTGTTGGGGAATAAGGAGCTTGTTTTGAGTGAGGAAGATATTTTTTGTGTGTTTGGTCTTCCTTATAGCAGTAAGGAGGTGGTTGAGGGAGGATTTGAAAAGAAGAGTATGGAATCTAATGATTCATTGCATAGGTGGAAGAAAAGATGGAGTGTAGTTATTGGTGGTCCTATAACAATACATATGCATGATGAGATTATGAAGAGAGGAGACGTTGGGGATGATTTTAAGAGAGATTTTATGTTTTTGTAGTTTTTTTTGGATGTTGAAGGAGCATCAAAGTAGGCAATGTAATTTTAAGATTTTATTTTCTTTGATTGATTTGACTCAAATAAAAGAACTCAATTGATACCATTACATTATAAATAGCTTGGTCAAATATGTTGAGTTTATGGAGTGAGAATCCAAAAGCTCTTTTTACTGGACTTATAGCCTTATTGACTGTAAGTATTTTGTATTTTTGTTTTATTTTATTTTATTATGTTTCATATGTTCATTATTTATAATTATTAGGTTCATTATCTATTATTATTATGTTCATTGTTTTATATTGTGATATTCATCATTATTTGTGATTAGTAATTTTTTTATTTATATGTTTATTGAACAAATAGCTTTGTTACTTAGATAGAGTGGAGTTCAAGGTGAGAGGTATTGATACTAGAAATTTTCCAATACTTTCTAGTTAGACTTCTGAAAGACTCAAGGATAAAGTAAATTGGGAGTTAAACTCTGAAGGTTTTGGTAAAGGTAAAGTTGTTGATCATTTAAAAGTTGTGAAGATTGATATTAAAGAGAATGTAGAGGAAAGGGAACAAGAAAGTGATGATGCTAAGAGTTGTGAGACCTCGCCCAACACCCCTCCTTGCTCGAGTGACGCAGTGTAAGCAAAAAGGATAAATCCAATTTTAGGGTTTCAAAGTATGTCTGAATTATTTGATATCTCAAACAGGCCAAAACAAGAGTCTAAATAGGAGGACCGAAAACCTAAGTACAAAACTGCCATAAATGGTGAGATTACAATATTACCATAAATAAAAATAGGAAACTAAACAAGATGGAGGCCACAAATGGCTCCTAAAATAGAGCTAAATATCAAGACTTATGATAGAAATATAAAGTTTTCATAAATAGAATAATTGTCATTTTAGGGGCTCAAACGAAAGAATTTGGCCGAAAAACGACGTTGCTCATCGCCAAAGGGATGACTTTGAACTAATGGCCTGTTTCCTTTTGAATCGCATATTTATAAGGCCCAAAATCGCAGCTGGCCCAAGCTAGTATTTTTTGTACTTTGGCTGTTGCTTATCCCAATGACTTAGAAATGTTTCTGAAATAGCCTCCACGTCAATCTCCTCCACTTGGCAAAAACTCATCCTTGAGTTAGACTCTGGATCAGGGTACAGTGGTTCCTCAGAGGAATGGTAGGATGATAGATCCACTATATTGAAAGTGTTCGAAATAGCCATGCTTTTGGGAAGATCAATGACATAAGCATTGTCATTTATCTTCTTGCTAACAATGTAAGGGCCATATTTCCTTGGCTGAAGCTTGCTATAAGTACCCATTGGAAAGAGTTCATGCCGAAGGAACACCATTACTGGATCTCCTATAGAAAAAACTTGCTTCCTCTTATGCTTATCAGCAGCTTCCTTGTACTTTTGGTTGGTTGCTTCTAATTTTTGCTTAACTTCCTGATGCACTTCTACCACCTGTTGAGCCATATGAGCTACTGCAACATTCTTCTCTTCATCTTTAAGAAGATGAATTAAATCTAGAGTATGTTGTGGTGCCTTAGTATAGACAACAGAGAAAGGAGACTTGCCAGTAGCATTGTGAACAACATTATTATAGGCAAATTCAGCTTAAGGCAATGCTACATCCCACTGCTTTGGTTGTCCCCACAGATACTGCGAATCAAATTTTTCAAAGTATGATTGACTGCTTCTATTTGTCCATCTGTTTGAGGATGAGTAGTGCTACTGAAATTCAAGGCTGAGTCAAATAGCCTCCATAAAGTTCACCAGAAGTGCCCAAGAAATTTATTATCTTTGTCTGAAGTGATGGTCTTTGGCACACCATGCAAACGGACTATTTCTTTGAAGAACAGTTTGGGCTAACAGCATCAGAAGCTTTTCAGCAAGGCATGAAGTGCTCCATCTTGGAGAACCTGTCAACAACAACAAAAACAGAATCTGCACCTCTTTGAGTGCAAGGTAAGCCCAAGACAAAACCATAGATAGATCTTCCTAGATGTTCTCAAGAACAGGTAAAGGCATATATAACCCAGTGTTTTTGGATTGTCCCTTGGCAGTCTGACACACATAGCACCTTTAAACATGCTTGGTCACGTCCTTTAGGATTTGTGGCCAATAGAAACATTCACGGACTGCTACAACTATTTTATCTTGCCCTAAATGAGTTGCTAACCCTCCACCATGTAAATCACGAATTACCTTCTCCTATAGTGAAGTGCAAGGAAGACAGAGTTGGTTGCCATGCATTAAATACTCATTTTGGATGTAAAAATTAGACACAGGTTGCCCACTAGAACAAGTCACCCAAATTTATCCAAAATCCTCATCATTAGCATAGCAATCTTTCAGCTGCTCAAATCCCAATATCTCTTGGCTCAATGTAACTAATAGACCAACTCTTCAATTTAATGCATCTGCAATAATATTATGCACCCCTGACTTGTGATATAGCCTAAAGGTGAACTTCTGTAAAAATTGACACCACCGGGCATGCATGTCTTTGTTGATCCGTTTCTGGCTGTTTAAGTACTTTAGTGCTTCATGATCTAAATAGAGCACAAACTCCTTGCCAACTAAATAGTGCTCCCAAGTTTTAAGAGCTCGTACAACAGAGTAAAATTCTTTGTCATAGGTGCTCCATTTCTGCCTTGCATCACTGAGCTTCTCATTAAAATAGCATATGGGCCTGCACTCCTGGGATAGTACTGCTCCTATAGGCACTCGGCTTGCATCGCAGTCAACTTCAAACAACTTGTTAAAATCTGATAGAGCCAAGACTGGGGCTATGCATAGTTTTTCTTTTAGAATGGCAAAACTATTCGCTACTGCTTCTCCCTAATGGTACTTGCCTTTCTTCATACACTCAGTGATTGGTGCTGCAATGGTGTTGAAATTCTTGATAAAGTGCCCGTAGAAAGTGGCCAGCCCATGGAAACCGAATCTCCAAGACAATTTTGGGAGTTGGCCAGTCCCTGATTGCTTTAACCTTGGCTTCATCATCCTAGATACCATTAGCACTAACAATATACCCCAAGAATAATAGTTTATTTGTAAGGAAATTGTACTTCTTAAGGTTTACAAATAATTTGTTCTTCTGCAAGGCTATTAGCACTTCCCTTAACTGCAATAAATGCTCCTCTTCGATCTTGCTATAAATTAGGATATCATCAAAGTAAACCATAATAAATTTACCAATAAAAGGCCTCAATACTTGATTTATAAGCCGCATAAATGTACTTGGAGCATTTGAAAGACCAAAAGGCATCACCAACCACTCATACAAGCCTTTCTTTGTTTTGAAAGCGGTCTTCCACTCATCTCTATGCCTAATTTGTATATGATGATAGCCATTCTTCAAATCCAGCTTTGTAAACCACTTAGCCCCATGTAACCGGTCTAGAATATCATCTAATCACGGGATGGAAAACTTATAACTCACAGTTATCTTGTTGATTGCTATACTATCCACACACATCCTCCAACTGCCATCTTTCTTTGGAGTCAATAAGGCAGGTACAACACAGGGACTCATGCTCTCACGAATATGCCCCTTCTTTAGCAACTCTTCAACCTTCCCTTTAGGATTTCACTCTCCTTTGGGCTCATTCTATAATGAGAAAAGTTAGGTAGGATGGCACCAGGCATCAAGTCTATATGGTGTTGAATGTCCCTCATGGGTGGAAAACCATCTGGAACCTCATCTGGCATTAAATCTCAAAATTCTAGAAGCAAAGGTTTCACAGCTTCAGGAAGCTCCTCCACTGGCAACTTAGGCTCCTCCTCATAGACTTGTTTTACTATCAACGTGTGAATCATCCTGGTCTCTTTGACTTCTGCCTCAAAATTCCCTGTAAGAGTCAAGAAATTCTTTACTGGTGACCCCTCTATTTTGTTCTTCAGTGGCAACAGTGTGTACTTTACTCCGTCCTTCACCAGACTATACTAATTACTCCTCCCCAAATGTTGAGATCTACATCATACTGCCAGGGCCTCCCAAACAGCAAGTGACACACATCCATTTCCACAACATTACAATAAATTTCATTTTTATATTTCCCAATTGAAAAAAGGGATTTTGTACCTCTCAGTCACTTCAATACTTTTAGCCCCTGATTTAATCCAGCCTAAAGTATAAGGGTTTGGATGCTTCTTTATAGACACTCATAACTTCTTGACTATTTCTTTCCCTATGATGTTCTCCATGCTATCACTGTCAACAACAACAGCAAATATCTTACCAAATATAGTGCACCGACTACAAAACAACTAGTGGTGCTGGGATTCCCTCTCCTACTTTGGTGCGAGCATCATTCTTCACACTACATAAGTGGCCCCTTTTAGTTCCTGGTCCTCAAAATCTTCTTCATCACCATCTGGTTCATAGCTATGCCCCTCCTCCTCATCTTTTCTAGCTGCCAAGTTTATAGTTTTTTGTTATAGATCTATGGCCCAGCTGATTGCATCTAAAAAACTTCCCTGCCGCTGGCCTAGCATAAGGGTTTACTACCTTTTGCACCTCCTTGTCTTTCCCTTCATTCACTGCTCACTTGCCTGCAACCTTATCCCCCTAGTTTCAATCACTATTATAACGATTGTGCTCTAGACTTTTCTGGGACACCAGCAGGCTTGTAACTATCCAAGTTCTTCCTACTCCGCTCTTGCTGCATTAATTTTGCCTTCATGGCTATGTTCTTTGCCTCAATTAGGGTGCGCACAAATTGTACACCAATTCTGTCTCTGATAGCTAGTTTCAGACCATCCAAGTATCTGGCAACCTGCTACCCTTCTAACTTTGTTAGGTTATTTCTTTTGAACAACCTTATAAACTCTATGGTGCACTCATGGACTAAACGATTACCTAGCTGGCAATGTTGGTATTATTGAAACAGGATCTACTCATAATCTAGAGGCAAAAATTCCTTCATCAACAAGCTCGTCATTCTGTACCAAGTGCGAACTTGCCCCTTGCCTTTTTGTAATCTCTTGTTCTGGGTTCTTTCCTACTAGGCAGAAGCACCGCCCTTCAATTGACAGGCCACTAATCTCACCCACTTCTCAATAGGCGTCTCCATATAGTCGAAGAACCTATCAATCTCCGCTATCCAATCTAAAAAATCTTCAATGCCTAGACCCCCATTGAAACTAGGGATGTCAACTTTCAAATGGAAATCCCTTTCTTCTCTATCATCCCTACGTTGTCTATAGTCATCCTCTTGACCCCGATCTCCATTCCCACCATATCTATCATACTAACCTCTTACAATCTCTTCTTCATCTTCAGATTTAGAATCAATCTCAATATTTGGTTGTCTATGGACAGGGACAAGTCTCTCGACAGGGTTACCACGAGCAGCTTCGACTTTTAGCCTTCTGTTATTATTCCGATCCTGGTTCATGTTGATACCCATAGCATCCAAATGATCTACGATTGCATTAAAGCATTCCTCAAAGTGCTCGAATCTGCGATCAATCTGCTGCTTTATATGTGTTTCTAAACGCTGCTCCAATCGTTGCAGCGCGTTGTCCATAAAGATTGGGGCTCCAACCTCCTGAACACCATTACGAAGACCTCCACCAATCGCCATAGGCTCTTATACCACCTAACGTAGCGTAAGCAAAAAGGATAAATAAAATTTTAGGGTTTCAAAATATGTCTGAATTATTTGATATCTCAAAGAGGCCAAAACAAAAGTCTAAATAAGGGGTTTGAAACCCTAGGTATAAAATTACCATAAATGGCGAGATTACAATATTACCATAAATAGAAATAGGAAACTAAATAAGATAGACGCCACAAACGGTGCCTAAAACAGAGCTAAATATCAAGACTTATGACAGGAATATAAAGTTTTCATAAATGGAACAACTGCTATTTTAGAGGTCTAAATGAAGGAATTAAGCTGAAAAACGACGTCACTCATCGCCAAAGGCGATGACTTTGAACCGATAGCTCGTTTCCTTTTGAATTGCATATTTATAAGGCCCAAAATCGTAGCTAGTCCGAACTAGTATTTTTTATACTTAGGCTGCTGCTTATCCCAATGACTCAGGAACCTCTCTGAAATAACCTCCACGTTATCGGGGGAAATTTTTTTCCTTAAAAAAAGGTCAAGCGATTTTTAAAGAGGTCATTAAATGAGTTTTGGTGTTCACGATTGGAGCTCTTGGGTCTGGATTGTTTGATTGATGGTTTGTATTTAGACTTTCACCAGGTTAAGTAAACTCTAAGTCTATTGTATCCTAGTTATAGGCAAGTGTGCCTATCGTTTAGGTAGTATAGCGCAAAAGAGGTCGATCTCACTAGGAAACTATATAAGTATAAGCTCAAATATTAACTATTATATAGTGAATCAAATTTCAAGGAAGCTAGAATATATATATATATATATATATATATATATATATATATATATATATATATATATATATATATATATATATATATATATATATATATATATATATATACTCTTAAAATAAAAATAAATGTCAAAAAATAATTAATATTTATTCATTTTATTCAAAAACTCAATTTCCTATGATAATGATAATGAGTCATAAAAATACAAGTGAAAAATAATTAATACTATTTTATTTATTAAAAAAAAAGCTCAATTTTCAATAATGATTATAATAAAGCATTTAAGCCCCTTTATTTCCTAGTAATATATATATATATATATATATATATATATATATATATATATATATATATATATATATATATATATATATATATATATATATATATATATATATATATATCCAAAAAAAAATTAATACTAATTTATCTTTTCAAGAAAAAACTCAATTTTCTATAATAATTGTAATAGAGCATCTAAATTTATTTATTTCCCACCATAATATATATATATATATATATATTAGAAAAACTTTGGTTGATTCAGTTATAACCAAAATTTTTTTTCCTATAACCGAACCAAACCAAAATTTAATTCAGTTTCATAAAATATAAATCAAAACCGAACCAATATTATAAACCAAACTGAATCGAACTAGTCGATTCTGTTCAATTTTTCGATTTCGCTTCGGTTTTGCTCACCCCTACTACTATCTTTTTGAATAGCATGAGTAATTCCTATTAAGCTACCTATTTTCCATACTAATCATATTATTATGACCTTAAATTTTTAGATAACTTATTTAACATGTATATCAACTTGCATACTAAATCTTGTGTAAAACAAAGTTTATTTACCCTTGAATTAAATAAATCACAATAGCTATTTATAATTATATATTGTACAAAATACAATATGGCAGTCTATGCTTCTAAGTCTATTTACCTTCTCAAATAAATTTCAAATGATTTGAAATTTTGAAGTATTTAGAAGATATACAGATCAATAACTTTCATATTTTGCACTTTCTCTAATTCTTCCTCTAAATAGGCTGAAATTTCCCTCAAAAAGAAATCCAAAGAAAAAGTCGAACACACATGTAATACTAACATCAAATTGTAGGATTAAACTTAGAAATTTATCTTAAAACATGATCCTTTTCTTTCAAGCTTAGCTTGATCAGATTATTCTCTTCAAGAAATAGAAATATTTTTGGTTTTAGGAGAGTCTTTGGTAAGTGGAAAAGATGATAAGAATTATTGAAGGGTAAATGATGTTAAAGATAAAAGTTAATAGATTTTTATAACTATTTCTTTGATCGATTTTTTTTTTTTTTGTATTAATCTTTATAAAATTTTGTCAAGTTTTTATTTAGCCACTTTTTTTCTTCCAATTTAGCCATATGTTAGTTTTTGATTCCTTTCATTTTTCTTTTATTATTATTATTATTATTATTATAAATTCTACTTATTTACAATTTTGCCATTTTGCCCTTTTCCTTTATCTTCCTTATTTTCTTTTAATATTTCTTACTTATCAATTTAATTCTAATTTTTTTGTTTACTCAATTTCACTGGACTTAGATGTATTTAAATATTTTGAATAAATTCTAAGGACCTATTCCTAAATCGAGAATCTATCAATTGTTTGTTCAAGATCTCAGTTTTCAAGCTGATACTCTATTAGGGTTTTCCTTTCATTCTCATTTTTATGCTCATCAATTCACTTAATTCTGCTCCAATCCTACTTCCTTTAATGGTATTATAGGGAGCTCTATCTTATTCTATATTCCATATGCTCATATACATCTAGTCTTGAGCTTGGGATATAATATCCACTAAGTAACTGCTTTACTAGCTCAACTCCATGTCCCTCAACTCCAGTAAATGCTCCATGTGCTTTTGTTATTGGTGCTATAATCTTTTAGAACATTAAGAAATTCTCTTCTATCTCTAACGCCTATATGAAAAGTAACTATCAAATTTTGATAACCTTATGGACTTGATTAATTAGGCTTTTAATTAAATTACGCGCGTATACCCAATAAAAATTTGACGCAAACATATTAATTTCCATAGTAACTTCGTGAGAGTTGTTTTATGATACATTGTTTTATCATGCACAAAATGAGATTTCAAACTTTATCAATCCTTTTCTATTTAAGATTTGTTGTACACGAAAAAAATTACTACCTGTTATAAAATAAAAAATAATTATAAAGAATAGAAAAAAGAGAGAATAGAAGAGAGAATAAATTTCTATTTATCTTACTTCATTGATTATCACACCTATTTATAGGTGTAAAAGGTTATAGAGATAAAAATATAAATGGAATTTTATTTACATAAGAATATCTATCTATAAAGATAGGATAGACATTCAATCTTATTACATCACTCAAATATTATCACAATACTCCTCTTTGGATATCTATTACAAAAAATATGTCTTGTTAAAATCTTAGTAAGAAAAACCCTATGAGAAAAAAATCTTAGTGAAAGAAAAAGAGCACATTTTTCTTGTAGAACTTATGCCATAATACTGTCTCATTAAAAATCTTGCCTGAAAAATCCAATGGGACAAAACCTAGGTTAAGGAAAAAAGAGTATAGAGCATAAAAATCTCTCCCTCATAAAAACATGATTTCTAACAAAAATCTCTTAGTCGGCACATGCCAATTTTTTTCACCAACTTCTCAAATGTCATTGTTAGGGAGTGCCTTTGTAAACAAATCTGACAAGTTATCAAATCATATACTTAATGATATTTAAGTAATATCCACATGTAATAATTTATTTGCAGTACTCTTTTAGGATATTACTTGCACCATGAATATATCTCGTTAAAAACTTTGTTAGAAAAACCTAGTAGGAAAAAATATAGCAAAAGAAAAGAGCATAATTCATGCCCTAGTATGTCATTGCACATATTGCCTCATTAAAACCTTTGGTCAAGAAAAGTCTATGGCACAAAAACTTAACTAAGTAAAAAAAAAGTACAATCATATACTAATTTACTTCCCCTTATGAGGATAAATTTTAACACAGCGTATACTAATCGATGAAACAATGATGTTTAAATATCACACTAGGTAAATACTTGGTATATAAATTTTTTATGTTAATGCTCGAGTGAATTTGGTGGATATCTCTTCTAAAACTCATGTATATACAAGAATTTGGGTGAAGTTTATGTGTTTACTTTGTCACCCTTGATATATCCACCTTTAATTTATGCAATGCAAATTGCATTATTCTTAAAACGCAACAGGAGTATCTTTAGTGAGGTACTTCAAGACCATAAAAAAACCTTTATAAAATTTTAGTACCACCATAAATTAATACATATCCAATCTAAGATCTACCATTATGGAGATAAAGCAAAATCCACATATAGACTAATTTCAAATCTGAATTAATCAAAATATAATCGTATATTAAAGATAATATTTTATACCACTCTAATATCTCTTACTAGGTGCAGAGCTATACCTAGTTAGGAATTTTTCTTACAAATGCAATTTCAAACCTGGTGCAATTTGAAAGATACATGAGTACCCCTATAACACTTATACATGGTACTTCAAGACCAAATACCTCTTTGTTGTCTTATTTAGGTCTAAAAGGGTATCTCTTCACTTCCAATAAGACGATCACCGTTGGTATGTTTAAGGAAAAAAATTTATCCACACAAAATTGCATAAGTATATTTTCCACATAAGTAAGCTAGTGTATTAGGATTCCTTGATAATTAGTCTGCTAGCCGATACAAAATTTTGTTTCCCTTAAATTCATCTCAAACTCACTTTTCAAATAAATACATATTTCTTTGAGTTCTTCAAGAGTCCCATTTAAATCATCCACATATACTGCAATAACATAACCATTATATGGTCTTTTATGATTATATAAGAACATAGTTTATTATTCACATATCCTTCTTTTAGCAAGGATTTACTCTCATATAAATATCATTTTCATAAGGCGTACTTAAGCCTTTTTATAACTGTCATACTAATTAAATAACGGAATATGATCATTTCCATAATAAGAGAATTAGTTTTCTCATAGTTAATGATAGGACGAGTTGAGCTCTGCTTTAATTTCCTCTTTCCATGATGATAATCATGTTTATACTAATATTTAGTTATACTTATAGATTTTGGATCCAGATTTTCTCTTGAAACAGCAAGAGCTATTATTGAGGCAAATTCATGGTCAACGATAATCGAATTTTTGTCAACTCTTTCTCCTATATCACAAAATTAATTGAGATTTCATAGTTTTTATTTGTAAGATCATCAACTCTAGAAGTCATATCTGGAGGATTTAATTGTTCTATTGTCTCAGTCTGTGTCTTATAATTAGCTATAACTCTTTGATTGAGATCTTTCTCTTTAGGAGATTTTATGAGTGACAATACTTTTCTTTTCCGCAGATTATTGTCTTTAGTTCCAATTCACTATCCACACTTTTGACGTGTATTGAACTTGATTGATTTTCTAATTGCAATTAGAATCACAAACCTTGCTAGGGTATTAGCAGCTGTAATATGAGACTTTGTCACTCTTTTAGCATCTAGAAATACATTTGGCAATTAAGTTGCAATTTGTTACAACTATATTATTTTTTGAACTTCTAGTTCACTCTAACTTATATGTGGATCAAAATTGTTTAAAAGGTCTTTATTCCAATAAATTTCTTGACATTTTTTAGTACTGCAAGTGTTTTTCCTCCTCCTAATGTTAGAAAATGTGTCTCATCAAAATAAATTTCAAGTCTCTTCTTTAGACTTTTTTTTTTGCACATTGAGATAATGCTATTGGTACATACGACCAAAAACTCATAAAAAAAAAAAATTAGGCTTATGTCCATATACAAGTTGTAAGGGAGATTGTGTATGATTTGCATAATAGCATGTCATGCCAAACCTTCAAGGTTTAATTATTGAATTATAAGTTCAATACTTGAACTGCATATTTAAACTGCAGGTTCAATGCAATATGTTGTGCATGTATACTAAGGATAAAACAATAATGAAATAACTCATAAATCATAATGCACAACTTATTGATAAAATATAATCCAATTAAAATGTAAGGACATTAAAAGCGAAATCAAAAATAATAAAAATGTAAAATCCTTACCGATTACTCTTTCAGAGAGTTTACATAAAATCATCAATATTGAATTGAGTTGTGTCCTCTATATGAGTTGTTACTCTTCTAGAGTTCTCATGATCTACCAAATAATTTATAGCCTTCACTTCAGAGAATGCAGTTGTACTAGTGAGCCTTATTTGATGATTTCTCATTAATAATTATTATTTGTAACCACTAGAAGACAAATAATATTTATAAATTTTCACTTTTTATATTACTACTGTAGGAGCATGTTAGAGGCATGAAGAATAGTATATGTCTCCTTTAACATATCGTATTCTACGATTTTATTACTATATAATTTCAGCTGTAAAGTGATTCTAAATATGATTGAATTGTATTATGAAACAAACTTAAAATCTTTTAAACAAATGTTTAGCCAGTCATATTGAGTTTGTGGTAGGACCACAACTTTCAAGTGATCATATCTATCTTTAAAGTTCTTCTAAAGAATACAAAAATCTTGAATAGTGAGATATTCAACCTTTAAATCCTCACTTAAATGAGGTTTAAGTATGATCATATATAACTTTTGTCTTGTTTTGATTTTAATCACAAATTAAAATTAGGCACCATAAAAATTTATCACAAAAGTTCATTTTGATGTTATATTTCTTCAACTTGAACCATAGTATTCACAAATCAAACAGTTCAACTATTTAAAATCGATCAAGTTATATACAATATATGCCTGTCAACTTTGATAAAGTCTATAATGACTTCTATCTCATCAATTTATTTTAATAAATGAACTCATGTCAATACAAAATCCATCATTAATAATTATATAAAATAGACATGAACAACGAGTAATATCAAACTTAAAAACTCAATTTAAATTTCTTAACAAAATTAGAGGCATACAACTCCAATAAATATATTTTAGCCAATGATAGAGTATTAACATTCTTCTAGCATAAAGCAACTAGATCACAAGATGATTAAATTTTGTACATTTTCAACAAAATCATTATTGAAGAGCAATAAATCCTAGTCACAATAGTGAAAAAAAATTAGCAATTTAATAATCAAATAGAAAATTTTAGCAATTTAATAATCAAATAGAACCTTTGAATTAACAATATAATATATGATTAAAAAAAGCTTTTCAATTAAAATGCCACTAAGGAAACCATAAGATAAATAATTAATTAAGAATAATTTAAGAATTTAAATTTTTAGTATCCATGATAAATAATTTTTATCCGTAATGTCGAGGGTCATAAATTTTGATTTCATCAAATTCAACATTGTCTAAGTAATATATTAGTTTTTCATGAACTTAAAATGCTAATTCTTGAGGAATTTATGTTTTATTTATTTATTTATTTTGATTAGTTTTTCAGGAACTATAGAGAATATTAATTTTTTAACAAATTGGGATACTAGATTTTCAAGAATTTAAAATACTTTAGTTATAAGGATTAATTCTTTAGAAATTTATACCTTAGTAATTTATTTAATTAATTCTTTAAGAATTATGGATAATAGTAGTTTTTCAAGAACTATACTTTAAAATATAAGTTTTTCAGAAATTATATATAATACTAGTTTTTTAGGAACTGTATTAATTTATTTAATTCTATAGAAATTTAGAATACAAATTCTTTAAGATTTGTATCCATAAATGAGCATAAAAAAATATTTCATCTTGCTAGTTAGAAACACATATATAATAGTTGGAAGATGGGAATCTAAAAGGCAATGACGTAAAATTACTTAACCTATTACCCATCACATTATATATATATATATATATATATATATATATATATATATATATATATATATATATATATATATATATATATATACCCAATGATTTGTATAAAATTAAAATTATAAAAAAATCATTCTGTTTTAAAAAAAAAACTTTTTAATCTAAAAAAAATAATTAATAACTTTTAAATTCAAGTGGCATTCAAATGAATTTACTAAATAAATTTAGAACACCACAATTAAATTAAGCAAAAACAATGTGTTAATAACATACAATGTGTAGAATAGATAAAAACTTACTAAATAACTTTAAAGAATGGTAGAACAAAATCGTGCTGATAAATTGTTATAAAATAAAGAAAAATTATATAGAAAAGAGAAAATAGATGAGAGAATAAATTTTTGTGTGTCTCACTTCATTGATTGTAACACATATTTATAAGTATAAAAGATTATAATAATATGAATAAAAATAGAGTTCTAATTTACATAAAAATATATATTTATAGAAATATAATAGACATCCAATCTTATTATATTACTTAAATATTATCACAATACTACCACTACTTTACTAGAATTAAATTGTAAAAACTAGAATCCATATCCATCATAATTAATGGTGAAGTCTTTTCCTTTGTTTTTTTTTTCTTCTCTTAATAAAAGGGGCCCAATCCAAGCCCTTGAATCACAGCCATAAAAAAATAAAAAAATAAAAGAAGAAGAAGAAGAAGAAGTGATGATTGAGTTAGGGTCAAACTATGGAGCCATATTGGTCCCAAGTATTGTTTAGAGGTCAACATTAATCGGTAAAAATCAAAAAATTGAATTCAACTGATGTAATATAGTTAAATTAGTTCAAATAAATAAAATAGTTGATTCAGTTCGATTAAAAAAAAAATTATTATTGATTTTCAGTTTCAGTTTAAAAATTTTATCTATTGAATTAACCAAACAAACATATTTAATTTTTTAATTTTTTGGATAAATAAATTATAAATTTCAATTTTCTAATTAGTTTGTACACTTGTATTTTTTATTTTTCCATTTTTATGAACTCATTTAAATAGATGCATAATTAATTTATATACATACATTTATAAAATATTAGGATATATCATTTATTTTTAATATTATGTGGTATTATTGCATGTTATGATTTAATTTTTTTTCATTTTCTTATATAAATAAATTAAAAATTTCATGTTCAGTCCTTGTTCTTTGGAGTTTCCATAGGCAATTATGCAAGATTGGCTGAAATGTTTGGTTCTTGTGAAGCAAATGACTTTTCGCATTTCTCATATATAATGTGAGAGAAATAAGGCCGCTGATTATTTAGCATGTCATGGGGTCTCAGCTGCGGACACTCTTTAGTCGGATTCATGTCCAGTCTTTTGTACTAATTTTGTTTATGATGACTATAATGATAGAGAGTGTTTTCGTTTTTGTTGATAATGCCTTCTTCTTTGAAAGTTGTATTGTATCTTTGGATATTTGTTTTATTTTATTTTTCATTTTAATAAGATTTGAAACCCAGATAAACGATGTGAATGCTAAGGTTGTGCCAACTTAATTGGGATAACTGGGTGCATCCTCTGATGTTTGGCTTTCAACTTTTTACTAAAAAAAATTAAAAATTTCAATGTTATAAATAATAAATACTCATAATATTTAAATTTAAAATGAAAGACATTTAAGGATATTATTTTTTTAGTCGAAAGATCATAACATAGCCGAAATTTAATATTTTAATTTAATTAATTTGATTATGTGATTATTTCAATTCAATTTGATTGGATTCACTTTTAATTTTGATTTGTTTAATTAATAAAAAATGTTTATCCAACCAATAGATTGTACACCTCTAGTCTTGTCATGAGTACAGTGACTTAAGCCTTGGCAAAGATCACATGGCTTGACTATTAGAGTGGGTAGGATTCGATGAGCCCAGCCAAAGTCCGATGAAAGTCTTGGACCAATGTTCCACAATCTTAAAGCTCTCATTAAGTGACAAGTGACAAGCTCACTCTACCGAACTCGGTTATTTTTCTTGAGGAAATTACGCAGTCTACCCTTTTTTAATTTTTATTATAATCATCCGCTGCGTTTTGGCTTTTTATTTTATTGCTTTTTTATTTTTTCATTTTTCCGCTGTTATTATTAGGGCTTTTCTATTTTTACGCTTTCCCTATTTGAACTCGCGTTGGAGCTTTGATATGCATTTCTTTGCATTTCTTCCTTACGCTTCACAATTGGGAAATCATGGGTTACTGAAGATGGTTGTAATTTTGAATTTGTAACTTCTAGTTTTGCGGTTTTAATCGTTGTGCTATATTATGGTTTTAACTTGACATTCTTCTTCTCCTAAATTGCGCCCTAATTCTTAGATTATTAGAGATTTGTGTGTTATTCGTTCTTCTCGAAAGAAGGATTTGTTTGGTAGTGAGATGAAGAAAATGGGTAAGAAAGGGGATTCTAGGTATATGAAAAAGGGTATCAAAAGTTTAAAGAAGAATATTGATAATGTTGAGAGAAAGAAAATCGATGTTGGTGATTCCTTCAAAGAAGGGTTTTGAGGGTGTCAAGTCTCCAAAGAAGAGAAGAGGATATGAAAAGACTATTCCAAAGAAGAGGAGAGGATATGTTTCTAGTGTTTATGAAGGAGATGAAAAGGCTACTCCAAAGAAGAGGAGAGCGTTTGTTTATGGTATTTCTAAAGGAGATGAAAAGACTAATCCAAAGAAGAGGAGAGGGTCTGTTTCTGGTGTTTCTAAAGGAGATGAAAAGACAAGTCCAAAGAAGAGGAGAGGGTCAATTTCTGGTGTTTCTGAAAGAGATGAAAAGGCTGTTGGTGTTGGAAAGTGGGCGAAGGTTTTGATTAGTGAACCTTCTGAAAAGAAGTCTGATGTTAGTATTTTTCCTTTTATCGTGTTTGTTTTTGTTTATTTTTATTTTGAGTTGATTTTGTTTGTATTTTATTTATTGAAGGCGATGTTTTTATATGTGAGGTTGTTTTTTGTATTGTTATTGACTTAATTATGAGTTGACTTAATTATAAATTTTAATAGTAGTTGATTATGTGTTGTTAGTTTTGTGTTTTGAAAGATCAATATACTATTATTGGTAGTTTATTTTTGTTATATTTTTAGTAGTTAATAATTTTAGTTTATTTATAATATTTTTTAAGTTATAGGTTGTATTTAATTTTGTTTTATTTGTGGTTTAATATGCTTGTATTTTAAGTTTATTTTATAGTCAATTTTGCTTTGTTTTGTTATTAACTATATTTTAAACTTTAATTGTACTTATTTACTTATTGTTGGGGTAATGTGATTTGAATAGATAATAATTGGTGGTTTAATTTTGTTATAATTTTAGTTGCTAATGTTTTTATTTTGTTTGTAAATAGAGAATAATTGTATTTATAAGTTGTATTTGTTTTTGGTTTATTTTGTGGTTTATTATGCTTTTATTTTAAGTTTATTTTGTACTGATTTTTGTTCTGTTATTGTATTTTATTATATATATATGTTTATAGATGAGTTGATTTCTATTTGATTTTTAGTTGATTTTTATGTTTTAGTTATATCTTTTGTGTTTTTATGGGTTGATTATTGTTATATTATAAGTTGATTTTTTTTAATTCATAGTATTTGATTAAATTTATAGATCTTCTATATATTCTTATTAATTTTGTTTTTTGTTTTTGTTAATTGTTTATTTAGTTGTGGTAGTATAAAATTCATTCAAATGAGTATTTTTTCGGGAAGATAGTAGTTCATTTTTTATATGAGAAGATCAATGTGATTAAAGAAACCCTTTCCGAATCTCAACTGAAATTATTTAGAGAAACTTGTTTTAGGTATTTTCTTGATATACCTCCTTTTAAGATACAGGCACAACTTATTCATACATTGCTACTGAGAGAAGTTATTCAACTAAAAACTAATGAGTTGTGGATTATTGTTAATGGAGTGAGTTGAGATTTGGTTTGGATGAGTTTGCTCTTGTTAGTGGTTTAAATTGTTAGGGTGGGAATAATAAGTTGAATTATTCACATGGTAGGAATGAATTGTTAGAGAAGTATTTTATAAGAGTTCAGAAGGTAAATAAGCAGTCCTTGGAGGAATGTTTTTTGTCAAAAAGGTGGATTGATAATGATGAAGATGCTATTAAAATTATTGTTCTATATTTTATTCATTTGTTTTTATTGAGTTCTCCAAATATTAGAGCAGTTGAAATGGAGTATTTTGATATTATTGATAGTGGTGAATATAATGATTATGCATGGGGTAAAGATATATTTGATTTTACAATTGATTCTCTTAAGAGACAAGTTGCTATAAGCAGAAGAAGTACAAGGATTCCAAGAGTGAGGGGAAACGACATAGTTTGTATTATAGGTTGATTGGTTTTCTCCTTACTTTTCAGACATGGTTTTATGGGTATTGTCCCTATGTGTCGGGAAAATTATGTGTTTCAAGCAATTCTACTATTCTTTGGATTTTGAATTAGAGTTCTAGTAAGTGCCCTAATTTTAAAGCTATAGAGAGGACTTTGTTTAGTGTTTCAAGTTCAAAGGTAATTTATTTTTAAATTTTTTTAATGTTTATATTTATATTTTTATTATTTGTTTTTTATTTGTTGTTTTATTTTTATAGTTAAAGTTGAGGAATATTAGTCCTTTTTCTGAAGAGAGATTGAAGCTGAATTTAGGTTGATTTTTTTGTAATGGAAAAGAGAAGGGTGTTGAGGAAGATAAAGAAAAAGAAGATGATGATTTTGATGAAATTTTTTATCGGTACCATAAAGCTGATGAAGGTGACAATTCAAAAAAGGATAAAATAAGATATGGTAAGGATGATTATTCTTTAAAGGAAATGAGAGATAAGTTGAATAAGGTTATTTCTAGCTAAATCAAGATAGCTGATGATTTTTCTACTTTGAAGAACAAGATAGTTGATGATTTTTTTGCTTTGAAGAATTACTTAGCCGGACAATTTGCTTATATATTTAATGAACTTAACGAAATCAAGACTAAAATTGGTGCTGATTATGACAAAGTTGCTTCTAAATGCAAATCAAAAGTAAGTATATGAGTATTATTTACTAATAAATTATTTTATATAGAAGGAATATGATTGGAGTTTAATGACGATATACTTATAATATAATCAAAGTATACCAAAATTAATATTAGAGTGTATTGAAATTATACATAATGATTTCTTTTTGTTTGTTTTCATAGACTAATGAAACTCAAGATTAGAAAAATGATAAGAATGAAGAAGAAGATGAAGATGAAGATAATGATTAGGTGTTTTTTTTTTTATATTTGTATTATTTTATTTATATATTTTAGTTTTTATATAATATATGTAGTATGTTTGTTTTATATAGTTGTTTTATTTTGTTTATTTTTTTTATTTGTTCTATATATGTTATTAGAATGATGAAGATGAAAAAAATTTAAGTAAAAAGGATGGACACAATGATGATGATGAGGGATTTGGTGATGTTAGTAATGAGGATGGAGATGAAAGGGGTGATGATGATGGTAATGACGGCAGAGGAAGTAGAAGAACTGAGCACGAACATGTAGATTATAAGGTTTATTATTTTATTTTATTTTTTTAATATTTTTATTTTTGGCATAGTTATATGTTAAGATAGATTTTTAAATGGTTGCGATGATACTTTGCAGAATGAGAAATTTGAAAGTGATGATGTTGGAGATGTTAGTTCATCTTTCCTTGATGATATTGATCCAGCTTTGTTGGATGCAACAATTAATTTTGCATTAAAGAGTGTTTGTAAAATGAAAGGCGTACAAGTTTGTATTTATGTGTTTTGATTTTGGGTATATTTTATATTTATTTCAAGTATAATGTTAGTTGATTTTAATTATGTTTAGTCCTTTTGATTTTATATAGAGTATATCATGGTTTATTTTTTATTTTTTGTTTTGTTTATCAATAAGAATCACAGAGTGATTGCACAGATATTGTTCCTTTTTCTGGTGCTGTTGACGATGTTAAAAAGAGGGTGATTAAATCTGGGTTGTTTTGCAAATCCCTTTTTTTGAATAAATTTGGTTCTTCTGGAAGTACTGGTGCAGTCGTGCAACGTAAACAAAAGGATGTTGTGAGGTGTAGACTGTCACCATTAGATGATAGTTTTGGATCTACCCCTGAGTTTAACAAACAGTGCATATTTGATAGTTGGATTGAGAAAGGATTGAAGAAGAGAAACAAGTAATATTTATTTTTTATTATTTGCTTAAATTATTTATTTATTTATTTTTAATTTTATGATTCTATTTTTTTTTTAATATTTTTAAGGAAGAAAATGTATTCGGAATCGGATGATATTATTTCCCCACCTTTAAAGCTTGGTGTTGCTGAAATTGATTGGAAAATGTGGTTCTATATTTTGTATAGTTGTGGTCGTTGCCTAACTAGAACTGTTAGTTGTTTATATGTTAGAGTTTCAGTTTGTAGTTTTTTAATCTTTTTTAGTAGTTGTAGATTTTTTTTTATATTGTCCACATATATTTTAAAGTTTTATGTTATATTAATTTTTTTTATAATGTTTTTGCAGCATATGGATGTTATATTTTATTATTTGAGTAAAAAAGGGAAATACTTTAACAACAGGGAACAACAAGGAAATACTTTAACAACATTACTGTTAGGTTTACTACAACTGACATTTTGTTTGATCATTGAATTAAACTTTTATATAAAGTTTATTTGGATAGGAAGAAAAATTTGTCAGTTGTTATTTTTAACAGTATTGTTGTTGAGTATATTCTTGGGTATTCTATGCTTTGCAACTCTACCTGGGCTGATGTTGATCATGTATTATTCCCAATACATGTTTCATTACAAGAACATTGGATTCTTTATCGTTTGAGTTTCAAGGAGAGGTGTTTGTTCGTGTATAACTCATTAAGGTATGCAAGAAGTGATTCTATAGCAAGAGAGGAAGTTCAAGCATATAGTGTTCTTTTTCCACATTTCTTGTGTATGCTTGACTTTTTTGTTGGTCGAAAGGATATTGATTTTTTTGCTGGAGTATATGCAGAAAAGAGTTTAAGTGATCCATTTGATATACAAATTGTTGAGAATTTGCCCCAACAAAATGACAGGTAATTTTATATTATTCATTTTGTTACATTGCTATTTATGCTTTTAAATTTTGTAGTTTTTAACTTATTTTTTTTTTGTAGTGATTGTGGTATTTTTGTTTGTTCCTTTGCTGAGTATTTTATTTGTGAGAAGGAAATACCAGTGGATAGTTTCAATATTGAGGAACATCAATGGAGATTTGCAGTTCTATTATTCAATTATACAAATTCAAAACAAGAAGAAGGATTTGATAGTGATTCTGAAGGATGCGGCAGGCTCAATGGGAATGATAGGACAAAGAAGAATTAGAGAACAGAAAGTTGATTTTTGATTTTATTATGTTTTTATTTTGTTGATGTAATTTTGATGATGAACAAGTAGCTGTTGTGCTTTTATTATTAGATATAGCAGTGGTATTATTTAATTTGATACTAAGTTGGTTATAAGTGTTAAAGATGTGATTTTTTAGTAGAGGTATTCAGTATAGTTTGAGTATTTTTCAAATTTATTTTTAGTGTATTTTGAGTTTATTTAGAGTATATTATAAGTATACTGAAACTTATAATATATGTTCATCAAATTTGTCGCATTTTATATAATTTTATAGAATATGTGTATTGTAAATTTATAATATATTTATGTGTACTGAATATTATTAATTTTACTTCAAAATTTAATAAATTTGAGTGTTATAGGTATACATGATAAATGTACTTTTTTTAGTAAATTGTTTTTTTGGACATTATTTTTATAATTTTAATGATGCAGTTGTTTAGTAAGAGTTTATATATGTGGAATATATAATCAGAATATTATGAGTATATTTTAGTATATTCTAAGTATATTGTGAGTATATTTTTCAATAAATTTTGATGTTACTGAATGCTTTTAAATTTATTTATGAACATGTTATAATTAAGATTAGATACATTTTTATGCACTTAATGACATGCATTTGTCTATTCTAATATATAATTGAATTTTTATTATTTGAGTATATGTTAAGTATATTTTGAGTTTATTACAAGTATATTTTGAGAATAATGGATATTAATAATTTTATCTTTTGATAAAATAAAATAAAATATAAAAAATTGGCGAATTTGAATAAATATTATTAATTGTATTTAATGCATAATTTTCTTTTAAAAAAAATTGAAATAATATATCAACTATTGATTTACTCTTGTTGTTAGTTGATTTTTGCATGTCTTCCTATTGTGTCCCGGTTATCTGCATCTCCCACATTTGATTGTAATTTTATTTTCCCATGCAAACTTCAATGTCCTTTTTTTAGGTCTTCCTGATTTCACTTTCCCTTATGATGGTAGCACTTTTATGTCTTTGACTTCGTTTGGAACATTCTATGTGCTTTTATTTCCTATTGGGTATATAGTGGATTCATATGTGGCAAGCAACATATTTTTGGTGTAGAATTCTGAACAATAATCATAAGAATTTTGGTTCATATCCTTCAGTATAGCCATTGCATGAGGACATGGCAATTCATCCATTTGAAATCGATTACATGTGCAAGTTTTTTCTTTTAAGTTGATGACATGTGATTTTTCATTTTCAAATACTTGGAATAGTTCATCATTTATTGGTTTCACCTAAAAAAATAGAGTTAAAGATGGGTAAGTGCAATTGGTTAATATTCTAATATATGGAACATATATATAAAGAATATACTTAAAATATACTTGAAATATACCCCAAATAAAATCAGAACTGATAATTTTATTTATTTACCTTTAATTTAACATATTGAATGAAGTTTTCATTTAGCATTTATTCTCCTCTTGTTGACAACTTTGTGAATGTTGATTTGGCAATGTTTCTGTTTGTGCATGTCCACTCTTGTAATAGAGACCGTAGATAGTTTGACAATGGTGTAATTGGTAGCTCCCATGCTGCTCTATTAGATGCATTCAATGATTTAGCTATATTTGATATCATGGTTGAGTATTTGTTGTTTATAAGATACGGTTTGATCCTTTTGTCAAGTTTGTCTAGCTCTATCATATGGTTATCAAATTGTTGTTTTGTATATGATCTAGCAGCACTAAAGAATGAGTTTTTTATTTTTTCTGAGTTTTTCTTGAATTTTGTTTTCAAGTTGTTTAACAAGTGATACGTGCACACTCCATGGGTTGCTTCAGGATATATCTTGTTGCAAGCTTTTTCTATGCTCTCATGCTTGTCAAATATTATACAAATGTTTTCTTTTGTGCCAAATATTTGTCTTAAATTGTTGAAAAACCACTCCTAAGATGCATCATTTTCAAAATCTACTATTGAGAATGCAAGTGGGAATATCTTACCTCTTGCATCTTATTTGCTTACTGAGAGTAGTGTGCGTCCATATGTTGCTTTCAAAAAAGTACCATCTATAACTATAATTAGTCTACAATACTTCCATCATTGTATTGATGCTTGTATAGCCATAAACATATAAAGGAAGTAGCTGTCCTCATCTGTCCTTAATTCAGTATAAGATTTTGCCTCAACATATACAAGTAACTTGCTACTTTTGCATAGGACTCATCTAGTTTGCCTCTAATCAACTCCAAGGCCTTTTCCTTTGATCACCATGCTTTTGCATAGTTTAAAGAAATACCATAGTCTTGTTTCATGTCTCTTAAAATATCTGCTAGGGTATATATTGTTTTGATGTTGAGATACTTAGACTTGATGAAGTCTCCAACCAAAGTTGTTGATGCTTACCTTTGATCACTCAATTTGATTTCCAAAGGACAGGTGTGATTGCTGTTGTATTTTCTAATTTTGAACATACTTGTATTGCCTTTTCTCGATGCTCTGAAAAACCATCTACAATTGTCATCCAGGCAATTCAAGTAGTATTGCTTTTGACAGGATTTAGTTATTTTGTATTGGAAGTGGTTGTTGATTGCATGGAAACTCATTGCAGATTTCAATGTCTCTTTATCTTTGTAAACTTGCCCAACAGCAACTTCAGTATGTCTTGGGTTGTTTATTATTGATGGATCTTCAAGTTTATTGTGTGTTTCTTGTAGAATTATTGAGCTATTTTCTTCAATAATGGCATTGCTTATTAGATTTGCGTAGTCAATGTAATATGAAATTATATCTTCTGTAGAAGCGTTTCTTGTGATGCGTTCTAAAATTGATGTTGAACACTTATTCCTCGCAAGTTGCTGATTTGTTGAAGTTGATGTGAAGTAGTTGATTTATGGTTGTATTTTTGTAGTAGTTATGCACAAAGGGTACTTGGTGAAGTCAAAATCTATCCTCTTCAACTTTAGATAGAATAAGAGATTTGTATTGCCATCTATCTTTAATGGTGGGTAACCATTCTTGACTTGATACCGGATTTCGATTATTGTCTCTTCAAGTTGGATTTGCAGTTGTTTTGAAAGTATTTCCAACAGTTTCTCAAAGCTGCTATCTTTGGGTATGAGTATACCTGTCACTTCAAAGTCAATGTATATGATGTTTTCTTCCCAATGTCCATTATAATAAACAAAAACTGGTATTGTGTCCATACTTGACATTAAAAAGTATGTATATTAAAATTTGAATAGGCATAATGGTATAAAAGTTAAAGTATTATATAGTTATGATTTACTTGTGATATACTTGTGATAATTGTGTATGTAATTTACATGAGAAATTTAAGCTTAATTGTATGATATACCAAAAATATACTGGTGATAAACCTAAAATATACTATTTACTGCTAATGCTGAAAATTGATTTTTTATTTTTTTTAAATATAAATGCATAAATATAATATATACTTGATTCATCTTTGTTTTATATATGTATTTATGGAATAATGAATATTCAAATATTTGTAAACTTATTTGTTAAAAAAATTCAATGTAATCACAAGTTTAATCAAAATAATGTAAAATGTAAACCTGTGATATACTTACATATACCCTAGATATTTTAATACCTAGGTTTTGCTTCTAAATATGTTGGATTTTCAAGTTTTTTTGCACATTATACAAACATAAAGTAATTTTCATAAGATAGAAATTTGGAAATCATAAAATAATTAAATTATATATTCAATTTGAATATTGTAAGATAGATCGTTAGTAAAAGATGACAAATAGATGTATGAAATTCGTAGTAACTCAAAAAAAATGTTGAATATGGTTTTGATAGTTTAGTTTGATGAATTTTGTAGATCTGGAAATAGATTTTGAGTTTTTAATATAATGATAGTTAGAACAAGATAAAATAGATTGTGTAGATCTTCGAAATACCTTAATGATATTTGTAAAACTGGTTTTAGCTCAACAATGTTGTAGAATATGCAGATCTGTGATATTTTAAGAACTTTTTAGCTTTGATTTACTGCTTACAGTAATGTCCAATCTATTTCGCAGTTTATTTTTCAATAGGTTTTGATTTTGAAGGAGATTTTATGAGCATGAGGGTTTTGTAGTTTGATTTTTATATTGATGTGACTTGGAACATAATAAAGTAATCTTTTTAATGAGAAAACCATAAAAGTTAGTTTTTAAAAGTGAGGGTAGAAAAGTTAAGAGGGTGTCATTTTTAAGTATTTGTGTAGAAATCCCATTCTTCTTCCTCTTTAGGTCGTAAAAGAGAACAAATTAAATTATATTTTGAGTAAAATGCTATTTAGTTTATGTGATTTATTTTAAATAATAATTTGTCCTTATAGTTTAAAAAAATACTATTTAATCCCTAAAATTTGATTTTATTATACTAAATAGTTATTCCATCTATATTTTCAATAATTTTCCATCAAAAATTCAAAAAGAAACTATATTTTCAATTATAAAGTCTAAAATACCCTCTTGTAAAATCAGATGATGCAATCTAGTCCAAAATCCCGAAGTATCTCCAATAGAAAAAATTCATGTTGTTTGCCTCATTAATCTAGAGCAAAAGTTTACCATTTGACTTCATTAGCTCGCCATTTGAGAACCCAAAGAAGTGTCTCAATGCCATCTATTAACCTACCAATTTTAATTGAATATGCCGCAAACATTTACAAGGGTTCAGTGTATATGGCTTAATCTTATTAATATAAAATTTGAACATAAACATAGATAACTATTAGATGAAAATCAATGAATTGAATAACATTAACGCATATGATTATATCTCTTTGGGTAAGTTCTTTTGTCGAACACTTAAAGGACGATAAATTAAACAAGCGAAACAAGAAAACCATGATTTAGAAATTGATATTTATAATAATAAAGATATTTATAATACTAGTAATTTTATAATACCAGCAAGACACACGAAGCAAGAAATGATTTTGCTTTGTTGGTTTTTTATTCTAGTGGTTTTTTCTTAATGGGTTTTTCATATTAGTGGTTTTACTTTGATGGGTTTGAAATAGTTGGGATTATTGTTTTTTTATTTTTTATTTCCCAGCTTAGAATGCTAATGGGATTTATTGATGTTAGAATATGACAAATGGTTTCATTTTTAGTTTTGATTAATTTGTTGATTGTATTTGATTAGTAGAGAGAGAAAGAGTGGTTTTTGGGTTCAATTTGATTTGAATGTGAGATATGATTGAAATAAAAAATTTAATTGAAAAAGACAGATATTTTAGATTTTCATGAAATTTTAATGAAAAATAACAAAAGGACCATTTAATGTTATGGAATCAAATCTCATAGATTAAAGAGTGATATTTTCAAATTGTAGAAACAAAGTTATTATTTAAGATAAATCTCAAAGATTAAATAGTACTTTACCTTTATATTTTTCACCTTGTTGGATTTATGTATGTTTTGCTTGTATTTTTTTTCTATTTTATATTTCATGTCTTAAAAAGATTATCACACTTTTCTTTTTTGAAATATCTTAAAAAAATTTGTCACATTTCAATTAGTAGTATTATTTTTTATGCCATTTTCTATCTTTAATTTTTATCTTTGAGATGTATCTAATGTCTAAAAACAAAATTAAAGGTATTTAATATAAAAGTGTCATTTTATTTATTGTATACTTAATCTTTACAAAAAGGAATTATGATATTTTTTTTTGAACGAATAGAATATTAAATTTAATTATAATTTCACAATTTTTTTTAAATTGAAAATTTTAAAGAGAGAATTGTCAAGTTGATATTCCTCAACTCTTGCATCATGAGATAATAACTTGACTATTAAATTATTACTTTAATGAATGCTAAAAACTTTTTCTATATTATATTTTTCTTACTTTTTCAATATTATTAGAACATGTGGCATCATTTAGAATTATTAAATATTAAATAGATTAAAAAGTTTCAATAGCATTATTATTGTATTAGTCAATTTTTAGAAAAATTTTATTTCTATACTTGATTTTTTATTCTCACTTATTCTTTTAATATCAATATTTTTCTTTTGTCAAAAATAATTACTGCCCATTGAAACGAATCAATAACATTACAAATATATGTATTTTTCCTTTAAAAAATAAAATTTTTTACTCTTAGATATATATTTTTCAAAAGAAATGTTTGTTTTTATTTTAAGACATAATATAATAAGATAAAATTTTACATTTTAAATTTTCAATATAATATATAAAGTAATGCCAATTATAAAGTGCACTAGGTGCATAGAGGAATCTACCGGCTATCTTAGATTAAGAACAAGTAATCTTTAACTTGTTGATTTGGCCAAAAAAAAAAAATCTTTAACTTCTTGTATAAATTGTAACAAGTTAAAATGGATCTCTTTATTTTAAAAATAGCATGTGACTAACATACAATTAATTAATTAGGTGTAGTGGATTTAAATAGTTTGAACTTTTTTAATATCATACCAAAGAGCATATTTATTAGTTATAAGTTTATTAATTACATTTATAATTTTATAAATTATTTTAAATAGTTTTTTAAATATTAAAAAAAAATGTATGTTAGCCTTTTCTAAAAGTCGCCTAATGACCTTGGTTTTTTAAATTTAATTTTTAATAATTATTTTTAATTAATATTATTTTTATTAATTAATTTATTATTTTAAATAATTTATTGACATAAAAAAATTGTATAGGTGAGGGGGGCATGAAAGGCTTGCCAGCCTCTGTATTCAGGGCACCAAAGTCGCTAGCATCTAACCACATTGGTTTTTAATTTTTTAATATTATTTATTATTATATAATTATATTTAATTAATATTATATTAATTAATTACATATTTATTAGTACATTGTACTAAATTTTTTTAATAATCATTTAATAATTAGTTTTAATTAATATATTTATTTATTTATTATTTTATTAATTATTTGAAAAGTTTATTAAATATATTATTTTTTTATTTTCGTTAATTAACTATTGTTTTAGAAAAAATACATTAATTTAAAAATATATTTTCAATGGTGGATTGTGTCCCAATAAACTAAATAATTTATTAATTCATAATTAATTATTTAACTGCATTTAGTTAATTAATGAAATTTTAATATTGTTGCAATATATTTTTTACGGATCATTAATGGTTTATAGAATTTTAAAAATTCATTTGCAAAATTATATTAATAAATTGTGAATTTCAAATTTAATCAAAGCGTTATATTATTCAAATTAATAAATTTTAAGTATAAATATATTTATGAAAATGTAATTTAAAATTGAAAATTTGAACAAAATTTATTTTTATATTAAATGAATTTTAGGTTTGATTCGTTCAACTTATATCATATAAAAAGCTAATAATTCATACCATATTTTAAAATTTTAAATCATTAAATTATCTTTCCAATATAAATTATCTTCCAGTAAATTTGCTATGCTTAATCTTCACATTATTCATGTAAGTAAGTCAAATATAATAATAAAATTTATATTCACACTTCAAGCCTTTTCCTGCATGAATTTCTATTAGAGTTTTTCTTATCAATTTAGAATATTGCATATTCTAAATTTCTTATATTATAAGTTACTAAATTTATGGTATATAAAACTAAACCATTCATATACAAAATCTATTCTAAATGAAATTTAAGGACAAATTGAAACTATTAACTATTAGCTATAAATTCATGAAAAAATCTTAAATTTAAATCTAAAATTATGTTTTCCTAATAATAATGGTATTAAAAATCAAAATCAAATATGTAACTAATTATTAATGGTTTTCTTTAATAAAAGAAAATTTCAGTATGATATCTACTGGTGCTACTCTTTTTCTAGTGTTTTTTTTTTAGTTGGTTTGATTTTTAAGTTGTAATTTGTATATAATAAAGTAGTTGTAGATACTAAATATATACTTAATGTATACCAGTTGCTGTTTGTCTATCTTTTAATTTTTCAAATTTTCAATTTTGTATATATTAAAGTAATTATGAATACCAAATATACACTTAATGTATACCATTTACTATTAGTTTATCTTTTAAATTTTTTCAAATTTTTAATCTGTATATATTAAAGCAATTGTAGATACTAAACATAACTAAATTTTAGTATACATAAACCATTTACTGTTAGTTTATATTTTTTTATTTTTTCAAATTTGCAATATGTATATATAATAGTTGTAGAGGCCAAACATATACCAAATTTTGGTACACATACATCATTTAATATTAGTTTATCCTTTTTATTTTTTCAATTTGCAATATATATATATTAAAGTAGCTGCAGATATTGAACATATACTTAAGGTATACCAAATTTTTGGTATATGTATACTAAACAAAACCTCATTTTGGTATACATTAAGTATATATTTGGTATATGTAATTAATTTAATATGTATCGATTGCAAATTTTAAAAGATTAAAAAGATAAACTAACAATAAATAATATACATATATCAAAATTTGGTATACATTTAGTATATATTTGGTATTTGAAAATTTGCAATTAACATTTTAAGCTTTTCCTTCTAAGCAAAGTCAAGCATGTTTGTCATAATTTAAAACATGCTAACAGAACGGACTATTAAACAACTACTAATTTCAAAATCCTTACAATTAAATTTTTTAAAATCCAATCCTAATTCAGGCAAATAATTACATTTTAAACTATTAGTTAAAAGCCAATACTAAGTACATAAGCAAATTTGAAATTAACAAAATTTATAAAGATCATATACATTTTAAACTATTAATGAAAAGCCAATACTAAGTACATAAGCAAATTTGAAATTAACAAAATTTATAAGGATCATATTTTTCACTATTAGTCTTCTAATTTTAAAATATTTTATTTTTTCTACTCCGAAATGAGTTAAATTGTTTATTTATCAAATTATATTTTTTAAAACTATAGGTTAGTAAGATAAGAGTCAATAGAAATTTTGTTAGTTAGCATCTTAATCATACTTAAAATTGCAACTGCTGATTAGTTGAATTAGTATTCACTATTTTGCTATATAATCAAAGATATAAGCCAAAAACATCATGCAACTAGCTAGTGCTAGACCTAATTTGACTAAATTTTAATTCAAAATTAGTTGAAATTGATTCCATGAATTCTTTTTATTTTTATTATTTAGAATTCATAGATATAAATGAATTTTATTGAATTGTAATACTTTGAATTTTAATTTTATATTATTAATATTTTTGGGGATTTATTTATTAAAATTAATTATTTCTCTAATTTGTAAAATTTTCTAAGTACGTTTTTAAAATATTATTAATCATTGTTATTGCCTTAATTGTTATTTTAAGACATTATTGCAACATTTTATTTATTGTCATTCATTTTAAATAATTTTAATTGTTTTACTCTAAAGTAGTAAAAGATATATAATTATTTGTATTAAAGTAATTAGTATTAATAAAATATTATTTTTAAAAAATTATTAAAATATGATAATTTGAAAAAAATTATTTTCTGGTATTAGTTAATTGGCTCATTTGAACTAATCAGTTGAGTAGCCCATGCCGGGTCTGAAGGAGATAGATGGAAGAGAGAGAGAGAAGCCATTAAGCTTCTGCCGCTTAGAACGCTGCCTTTCAGTCACCTTCTCAATACACACGTGCCATCATCGAATTGCCAAGCTGTCGATCTGTCCAATGGTAATCGCATTGCTGCCACACACACCATCTGATAAGCTCACTAGTGAGATCTTTCGACTTTCATTCTTGTGACTTTTCAGCCTTCTTTTTCGGCGATTCTAATACAGTTGGACTCCTTATCTTCTAAACTTTCATTTGATATGTCATTTATTTGTTTTTACTGACTTGAAAAATTCATTAGGTAACAAGTGAAATAATAAAAATTTAGTTATAAGTGTATCAAATAACCAGTCACTTTAATTAATGGTTAAGATTTAAAATTGATGATTTGAAGGTCATAAATATCAAGTGCATCTAATGCACCAAGTGTGCTATAGAAGGCCTCATAAAGTAATTCATCCTAATAGATGAAAAGAAAATTTTGATTCAATATTTCTATCTTTTAAATTTAAAATTTAAAGGAAAAATATACATGTAAGGTATCATTTGGCATATTTCTTGGGAAGTATGCTTCTTGCAAAGTTATTTTCTAGGATGTAAACTTCCTAGGAAGTAATTGTGTGTTTAGCTTATATAGAACTTCTCGAAAAAATAGATTTTTTTGTTTGACTTAATAATAAAAAAGACAATAATACACTGCTCCATTTACTCAGCCCAATTTAATGGATAGTAGATATATTAATTTATGTCTATTTCAACAAAGGAAGTCCAACTTTTTTAGCTCTCGAAATTTAGAAAGTAGACATCCTACTTCTTAAGAACTTTTTTCAATAATAGCTACTAAACAAACCAAAATTTTCCGCAAACTTTTTTAATTTACTTACTCTATAATCTATACCAAACAATATTTAAGAATAAGTAAGAATGGAAAAAGTTAAGTATATAAATAAAACTATCCTAAAAATTAATTCTATCTTAGTTTTTATATCATTGAAGTAAAATTTGTTGGTGCTTATATTAAGAAACTAAAATTAATTAATTGGGTGATTTCAAGGCCAATTGAATTTCTTAATTACTCCCTATTAACCCTAATAATCTAGTTCTTGTAATTAAATATCCTAGGAATCCATCAACCGAAAAGATGGAATATAAAATGATTAGAGCTCAATCGAATAAGATTCAATGGGTTGGATCTTTCACGTGGAGCCTTTGTAATCGAAGCTTGCAAAAAAGAGAAGATGGTCAAGAGGGACAGGTCATGTGCTTGGTAAAGAGCCTCCGATGCTCAAGTCAATAATAGGCTTTGCTGGTGACCGGAGAATGTGATTTCTTTTTCATGGTCAGAGAGTTTTTTAGTAAGAGAAAGGAGGTGAGGAAGTGTAGAGTTTAATCTACCTAAATTATGTGTTGATCCTTCTCTTTTGTATGGTTATGCATAGGACAAAATTCTATACCTTTTTTTTTTTAAGGAGAGAGAATGTCTCTTAACAAAGCATATCCCTGATTGGTGTGGTCGGTACAAAGATAGTGGGTGCATGGGCACCTGTCTTGTCCTTAGGGATGTGGTAAGTGAATAGTTATGTCATTACTCAAGGGCTCATCGCCTGCTAGAGGTCTCTTTTACAATTGATGTGACATATGTACCAAGAGTTAATGAAGTTACTTAAGACAAAAGTAAGGGGGAAGTCCTGAGAAGGCTTTGCCAGCATAAGCTAAAGGGATTGAGTCTCCTAGACCTAGCCCTTTTGGGCCTTCGCTCCGCGCTTCAGCCTTAATATTAAACACTTGGCTCTTCGGCATGAATGGACTTTTGGTTTCTCTAGTCCATTAGGCTGATGAGCCATTTTTATCCCTCAAAAAAGGCCCTTATGTTTCGCTGAGGTGAGGACAAAGGACGAAACCTCTAATGAAATAATTTTCTTATTATCCACTCTTCATTAGAAATGAGGTAATCTCTTTAAGATTGTTAGCCTGGTCAAGGGTGAAGATGATCTTTCACAAGGCGAGCTTTGTCAAAGGTTGGCTGTTGAAGGGTGGGTTTTGCATGGTCAAAGCACTTCAAATGATGAAAAGCTTTCATCCAGGCAAAGTAATATGATTGGTTGAAGGTCTTCACCTAAGCGAAACAATTTGACTGTATGAAGGTCTTCGCCATAAGGCCTACGTAGGATAGGTGAGCAGTCACAGAGTCATTAAATGCATGGATGGTTGGTAGAGCCATGCATTAAATATGCATCTCTTAGTTTCTCAAGCATGGCCATGTGTCACTGTAACTGGTATGGTTTTCTAGGAATTTTAAATTTAAACCACCTCTTAATGTTCCATAATTATTGGGTTGATGGTTACTAAGGAGGCTTTTCTATATATAACTTCCTATTTGCTTCTTTCATCTTCTCAATGTCCTGCTTTCTTTGTGTCTTTATTCTCTTGTTCTTTCTCTCTTTTCCTTTCAAACACATTCCGTTCTTTCTCTTTCTTTATTTCATCAATGGCCTCAAGAAAGGAGAATATCCTTAAAAGAGACCAGGTTTGTTTCGCCCACTACCAAAAGATCGTCGAGGAGGAATGGTGTGTAATTGCACCCTTAGGCAAGACCATTGAGCTTCGTGCCTTTAATGAGAATCTGGATAACAACAATTTCTATTTCACTTGCAAAAGCCTATGAGAGGGTCTAATCTAGTGACCCTAAAGCTGCTCTCCCCAATAACAACTGCAACTATATTATCTTCTATCACTAGCTAGAGGCGGGTCTTCTTTTTCCTCCAACTAGGTTCAAGGTGGATTACTTTAGATATTTTTGGCTGAACCAATGATGCTAACTCCAAACTCGATAAGGGATATTCATCTCTTCGAGGTCCTTTACTTTGCCCATGGCATCTTTACTATTGCTTACCTATTCCAATGTTTCTTCAAAATCTAGAGCACCCATAAGTCACTTAGGGTGTATATGACATCTACTAGGTAGCGTCGAGGTCAATTTCTTAGGAAGAAGAATAAAGTAAAGGACTGGAAGTCCAAGTTTAGCCTAGTGGAGGTCACTAACGATTTGAGTGAGAAGTCTCCTAGTTTTGGCTTCTTAGGCCATTTTTTGGAACTGTTTGAAGGCCTTGGAAACAAGCCAAAGAAGATGATAGATGATGAGAAGAGGGACTTAAGAACCCTCATCCACTAAGGCTACATTTACAATGCTAAGAAGATGGGGGGCTCCATCCATGTAAGGGACATCCATGGAGCTTCAACCCCCAAACTCTTTGAAGGATGTGTTAGGTGAGCTCTTAAGTCTTCGATTTTCTTATCACTTGGTGAAGCATAATGAGTCTTTGCTTGCCTTGCAAATTGTTTACTTTTTCTATTTGCAGTGAAAGTGAAGAATCTTGATCATTATCAGGATATTTTGAAAAAAATTGAGAGCATTTTTCCTAGAACTTGTGTTCCTACAGCTTAGCTCTTGATGTTTGATCCTCACACAAGGATTCAGGGTTTGTGTCCTAATGGACTTTGATCCCAAACCAGTTGCTGTTCCTAAGGAGAGGTTAGTGAAACATGGTCTTACTGAGCAAAGCTCTCTTATTACTTAGGTGGAGGGAGTCTAGGTGAGTGCGAAGGATGTAGGGGTGACTCATGTCATCTAGAGAAGGCTTGTTAAGGCTTCTAACTCTAATGTTCCTATTGTGTAGAGAATAACTCTTTTGACCTATGCTTTTACCACCCTTGTTACCATGCCTGCTGCTCAGAAGGGATTTTTAATTCTTAAATCTAGAAGGGCTCTTCCTCCTCCCTCACCTCCTTCTCCAATTGCATGAAAAGGAAAGGGTTGCCTCCATCTCCTCCTCAAAAGGTGAAAATAAAGGGTCCTCTTTCCCATTGTCTTTGACATTATTGCTCATAACTCCAAGGGGGCTGAGTAGCTAAGGGATTTAGAGAGGCAGTTGTAGAACATCTCTAATGCTAAGTTCGAGGCTAACTTGGCTCAGGTGGTTAAGAACTTTAACACATCAAAGATCGAAGTAGGGGTAGGTAACCTTCATCCCCCTTCTTTCCTTTCTCCGCCTTCTCCTACCATGGATCCTAAGATAGTTAAGAAGGCTCATTTGAGGTGGTTAAAGAGTATTGAGCTTAGGAGGCCCCCCATTATTGAGGAAGTACAGACTTGGGAAAATTTTATAGAAGGGTAGAGGATCTCTTTGCCTGATGTGGCCACTCTTAAGGCCCTTTTTCCTTCGCCTATCAAGACAATGGTCGGAGGGAAAACCATTATATTTAGAGGCAAATTTCCTTTTGTCCCCTTTTTCTTTCTTTGTTACATTTTGTTGCTTACTTTTAATTTATTTTTCTTTCTTTTTTCAAGTCCGGTTGGCTTAGTGGTATTATTACTAGTGTTATACCTTCGGCCGAAACTCTTGTAGTAGTGACTTATTTTACTTCACCTGTCCTATGACTCCTTGTACTTTGCCTGTCCTATCTACCATAACAGAGGCTCTTGTTGAAGGCCTACAGACTACCCTAAGGGTAGTTCTTCAAGAGATCCCTACTCAGCCAGATCATTTTCCTCCTCACCTACCAAAGAAGATGTTGATAGTGGGGGACTTCATTCATCGAAATAGGCTAGGGGTACTTCCTTTGCCCCCACATTCTGAGATATCGAGGGCATAAGATGCTCCAGTGTCCTCTATTTTACAACAAGCTTAAATGGTGGAGCTTGGTCCGCCACTGAAGAAGTAGAGGAGAGAAGAACCTGCAGAGATTACTATGACAAACTCTGCTCAACTGAAGTGGGTAGGGCTTTAGTGGAGGCCCAAAATGTTACTAACCCAAAAGTTTCTCCCATTCCTGTAACTGCAGTGGCTCTGTTAACCTTCCTGCATCTAGCTCTGACCTCTCTCTTTGACTCAGTCTCTAACATACTAACTAGGTAGGAGATCTTACTAGAGAAGGTAAATTCTAGTTGCCTCTTCTCTCTTTTCATTTTTGTGTGTGTTTGACATGCTATAATCTTTTATTTATTGTCACTTATGCTTCGCAGGCAATTCTCAATGCCAAAATTTTGCAAGCTAGCTTTGGTCTTTTAAAGGACCATTACGAGGATGCTAGGCGAACTATAGAGGAGAGATAATAACTTTGTTCAAAGCTAAAGGAGGAACTGCAAGCGGCTAAGGCACATGTGAAAGAGATGGAAGCATGGGCAAAGGCTAATAAAGAGGCCTGCCTAAAAGCTGAGGAGGAGACGAAGGGCTTCCAAGTGGTTATAGCTGGTAAAGACAAAATCATTATTAACCTTAATATGCAATTGGAGAGACTAAGGAAAAGTAATGAAGAGCTTACTAAAGAGATGGAGGATATTCCTATTCTTTGTGAGGATCTGGAGAAGGTTCAATAGGAACTCTAAGTCACCTAGTTTGGTTATAAGCAAGCCTCTGATAAAGCCATAGTTGCACTGGAGAAGGCCAAGCAGGCTGAGGAGGGTAGGAAGAAGGCTGTTAAGGATTTCATGTAGTCCAAAAGCTTAATGACATCATCACCTAACACCCATATAAGATTGTTGCTAAGTGTTATAATAATGCTCTCCAAGATGCAGCAATGCACTTCTCTGGTGTTCTGCAAGTGGTAATTGAGCTGGATATTGCGAAAAAACCTTCTGCCTTTGATATGTCTGAGTATCAAAAATCTACTACTACTGAGGGAGATAAAGATATTCCCAAGCCTAAGAAATTTCCTACTTAGGAGAAGGAAACTACTCCACCAACTTCTCCCATCTCAAAAGCTTCCAGTAAGGGTGAAAAGGATGAAGACAAAGGCTCCTAGGGTGGTAGCAAACCTCAACTTGTCAAACCTATCTCTGCTGTTAGCTTAGACCCTCAGAGTGATCCTTCTCTAACTAGTATTGATGCTTCTACCATTGTACTAGTTAATCAGGACCCTTTTAATAATCTGCCTTCTTGAGACTCTTATTTTTGTTCTTTTTTTTTTTTGTAATATAAATTCAACTTTGTACATTTTTACAATGAGTAAAGAACTTTTTGCACATGCTTGTCTTCAACTTGCATTAATTGGCATTTGTCAATGTGTTGATGCTTTTGATGTTCTTCAAAAGTTTTTTATTGAACTATATGGCATAGGCTTCCCCTCTTTTCACAAATGAAACGAGAGAGGCAAAGCCTTTACCTTCGCTTAATCATTTGTTTTTCCTTTATAGTAACTTATTAGGCTTTTAATTCTTGTCTGCCTTTTAGGACTTTGCTTGGGAGCTTCACTCTATAAGCTTTGTCTTTGATGTCATTTGCCCCTTTAGCCTAGATTTACCAGAACCTTTGTATCCTTGTTTAGAGAGTTCATCCCAACATTTGTGGGTTTACTCTACCTAGAATCTCACTAGGTCATTTCTGCTTAGACTTACTAAGGCTTTTGCCACATCAATCTACATCCGTATATCTTTGAATAGCACAAGAGTCAGACTTGCAAAGAAAAATACCAAAACAAAGAGCATCATAAAGATAGCATAAAATACGCTTGATAGCAGACCAATGAGTGTGTTTCAGCTCATGCATAAACTAACTGACCTTGTTCACTGCAAACGCTAAGTCTAGATGCTTAATACTTAGATATTGCAACATACCAATGGTACTTCGATAGAGAGGAAAATCAGAAAATGGATCACCATCATTAACCAATAATTTATCAGCTGGATTTACAGGTGTAGAGATTCCTTTAGCTTCATGCATGTTAGCCCATCGCAACAAATCAGAAATATATTTAGTCTGAGTTAACAAGATACCATCGGCTTGATAATTCACCTTTACCCCTAAAAAATAACTTGGTTTACCAAAAACTTTAAGAGCAAATCGAGTGTGCAATTGATAAAGAATAGAATCAAGTAATTGAGCATTATTTCCCATAATAAGAATATCGTCAACATAAATTAAGCAATACATGCAATTTCCAGCGTGAGTATAATAAAATAAAAAAGAATTAGTTTTTGAACCTTGAAATCCCAACTATTTTAAGGCATCAGTTAGACAACAAAACCACATTCTAGGTGCCTGCTTTAGTCCATACAAGGATCGTTTAAGAAGACAAACTAAACCAGGAAATTGTTGATCCACAAAACCAGGTGGTTGACTCATATAAACATGCTTATCAAGTTGTCCATGAAGAAAGGCATTACTTACATTGAGTTGATAAACAACCCAGCCTTTATTGAGAGAAATTGATAACAATAATCAAATAGTTGCTAGTTTGATAATAGGGCTAAAAGTCTCAGTATAGTCAAGTCTAGGCTGCTAATAATAACCTTTGCAACTAAATGGGCCTTGTAACGATCTATACTACTATCTGATTTCCTTTTTATCTGAAAAAGCCATTTACATCCAATCAAATTCTAATAAGGTGTCCTTGGAACTAGTTCCCAATGCCATTAGATATGAGAGCATTATATTCGTCAGCCATTGCTTTCCTCCACTGATCATGTTGCACAACTTCAGAATAAACATGTTGGCTCAACCTCATGGTGATAGAATACAAAAATTTCTTTGGTTTTCTAGTTCTATCATGCGTCCTTATAACCATTTGATGTGGTACATGTGGTTTGGTAGACCATGTTGAAGGAGGGGCAGCGAAGACAAATGGAGATTGGCGAACTGGTGGTTCGATTGCTAACGGTGTAGCAACGAATGGTGGAAGGTTTAAGATAGAAATTTCATATCCTAATGGTAATTGAATAGTAGAAATACAGGTGTCAGGCACAACTGTGAGTGGCATATCAGCAGCATTTGGAGAGGCTAAAGGTGAAGGTGAGACATCAGTAGGCGGTTGCGAAATATTTTTAGGACTTAGTGATGGCAAAGAAGAATCAGGTAGACAACTAGGAAGAATAATATATGATAGTGTTGAAGCATCGAGGACAGTTGATTTTGAAGTAGTATGATCAATCTCTGCAAAAGGATAGATCAATTCATCAAACAAAACATCACGAGAAACATAACAGCGACCACTCTTGACATCAAGACACTTATACCCTTTGTGTTGTTTACTATAACCCAAAAACACACAAAGTTTTGACCTCGATTCAAGTTTATGTTTGGCATATGGGCGAAGCCAAGGATAGAAAAGACAACCAAATACGTATAACCAAGAATAATCATGCACTATTTGAAAAAATTTCTCATATGGAGATAGATTTTGCAACTGAGGAGTAGGTGAGCGATTAATAATATAAACTGCTGTGTCAAATACTAAAGACCAATATTTCAAAGGAACAAATGCACGTGTAAGGAGAGCTAAACTAGTTTCAACAACATGACTATGTTTCTGTTCAGTACACCTATATTGTTGCAGTGTATATGGATATGAAAGTCAATGAGAAATACCATGAGTGGTAAAGAAATGAGTTAATAACTAAAATTCCCCACCCCAATCAGACTAAAAAGATTTAATGGACGTATCAAAGAACTTATCAATAAGACTTTTGAATATAACAAAAATTGAAAAACCATCTTATTTGTATTTCATAAAATAAATGCATGAGTAGTTGCTATAATGATCATAAAACAACACATAATAACAAAATCCATCAACTAAAGTTACAGGAGAAGGAACTTAAAGATCTAAATAGATTAATTCTCAAGGGGCCTTAGCTTGAAAACTAGAAACAGGAAAAGAAAATCTACTAATTTTACTAGTACTGCAAGCATGACATAAAGAATCATGACTTTTATTAGAACAGTGAAGGTCATTATTATGCAAGACTCGATGAACAATAGACAAAAAAGCATGGCCAAGCCGATCATGCCACACTGGAATAGAAGCCAAAAATGCTCGAACTAAAGGAGAAGAGTCCAATGAAATTAGGTACAATCCATCCTTACTCTGGCCTTAGTAGAGTATTTACCCTATTGTGATGTCCTTTATTTCATATTTATGAGGAAAAAATTCAATAGAAACATCATTAGTATTAATGAACGAATAGACAGATAGTAAATCATGAGCAACAAAAAGAACATGTAAAATTATTATTGAGATGAATGATTTTGAAGTTGTACATCAAATGAACCAATATGAGATATAGGAATGTTTTTACCATTTCCAATTGTGACTTCCTCAGGACCAATGTATTCATTGTGAATGGCAAGGTTATCCAGATTGGTAATGAGATGATGATTTGCTCTAGAATCAACTATCCATGGCTGCGAAGAGGTGGAACGAGTGGCAGCAACATGAGATTATGGTTTATTTGATTTTAAAAACTTTAGAGATGTGCAATTCTTGGAGATATGACCATAGCCACGACAATTGTGATAAATAATGGTGTTAGAGTCAATAAAAGAATACAGCAATGGAGAAGACATATTATCACGAGAACCAAAATGGTCCCCACCTCGAATGTTTCTACCATGACCCAACCTATGGTTACCATTACCAGAACACATATATTGGGCAATGGGTTGAAAAGAATCAGTAGAATTATCTGAACTTAGTTAGGCCTCCTCATTCAAAAGCATACCATAAAGATCATCAAAAGAAATAGAAGTCAAACTAGCCTCTAGAGACTGAACAAGTGGTCAGTAAGCAGGTCTAAGACCATCGGTAATTGCATCTACCAAATCATTCTCAGAAATTAGACTTTGAAGCACTACAAGCTAATCTGAAATCAATTTGGCCCACTGTGTAAACCTAGGGATACGATCATTCTCCCAATGCAATTTATATAATTGCAATTTCAGTTGATGAACCTGAGTTTGGACCTAAAAGCAAATGTGGATTCCAATGTTTTTCATGCAACAACAGCAGTTTGGGCTCCTACTATTTGAGCCAAGACACCTTCAGATACAGAGGAGATAATCCAGCTCAAAACTAGCTTATCTTCACGATACCATGTTAGATAAGCTAATTCGATTTATCTTCGGCAAGAGTGACAGAGGCACAGCCTGTGATCCATCAACATGATGATGGAGATTGAATCCATATAGTAGTAGCAACGGGTCAATTCTTATATAATACACACACACACACACACACACACACACCATCAAGAAATTAAAGATTAATAAAACACAATAAATACACATTTAATAAATTTGATTATTACAAGACAATTGAAATCAAATGAAATAAAGAATTGAAACTGATTGAAATAAATTTTCATTCAAAATATAAATTCTTCTATTTTTTCTAATAATCCCCACATGGATAAAAATTGTTAAAACAAAATTCCAGTGATATAATCGAATGGTTAATTCCTATATAAGATATATTAGCATAACCCTTTGAACCTTCCATTGTGAATATATATTTACTTTACTAGCTGGCAACTAAATGTGATATCTTTGAACTATTCTATCATTTTTGTAAATGATAATATACTTCACATAGGAACCTTCTTAATATAATTTTGTTCTCATTATACGTTTGTTTTGGCTATGAACGTATATCTAGTTCTGTGGGATTATTTAAGAATTGAGCCCAAGACAATTCCTTTTGGAATGGGCCTCCTTCTCTCTTACATAGATGACATCTTTAAGAGTAATTACTCCATTCAGATTTCCAAAGCAATAGGATTATTAAAAGCATCGTTTAACTTCTTCCATACGGACATCATTGTCTTCATCTTAGGAATGGAGAGGAGTATAACTCTGACAGTGATCTAACTAAGTTTTTACAATTAGGTTGTCACTTTGAACCTAGAACTTAGGTTCTCCAGTCAATTGGGTTGTGTTTTCCTTTATATTAACTTATTCCTTTATGAACTTTAGTCCCATTCCCCTTGATGACTCATCAACCAACTTTTTATTTAACCCTTTAGTTAGTGGATCCATAATATCATCCTCTAATTTTACATAGTCAATAGTGATAATTCCAATTGAGAGTAGTTGTTTAATGGCATTATGTCTACAACGTATATTATTGACTTACTATTATATATATATTATTTTATGTTCTTCTAACTGTACATTAACTATCACAATGAATGCAAATTGATGGCACAAGTCCTTCTCACTTTGAAACATCCTCTAAAAAATGATGAAGCAATTCATCTTCCTTAACATATTTGTATGAGGAAACAAACTTAGGTTGCATTATGGATTTAGCCATGATAGTTTTTAGAGGATTTCAAAGCCACAATTGCATTTGTTAGTATGAACACATATCAATTAGTAGACTTTGAGCCTTTTATAATCTAGTTTGCATCACTATAGCCTTTTAAGACAGCTATATATTCTAGAATAATATGGGTAATAATTATGATTATATCATAGGTACCTATGTACTCTTACTATCCCCCTTCTAGTGGTCATTTCCTAGATTACTCGTGTATTGACTTAGTTTACTTACCATGTAAGCAATATCTAATCTTGTACAACTTATTAGGTACATAAGATTGCCTATCACTCTAGTATATTCCATTTAAAATGGACACTCACCTCTATTCATGGATAGATGGAGACTTAGGTCTAATGAGGTTCTAGCCATATTTGAAAAATTCTTATTGAATTTCTCAAGTATTTTATTTGTATAATGTTTCTAACTTAATATGAATCCATCTGACCTTCTTGAGATCCCAATCACATATGCTAGTCCTATATCCCATATCAAACCTTGAATTTAACATATAAACACAATATGACATAGCCATCACTATTGTCTTTGACGTAGATGTACTTGTCATATTCATTGATTTTGAATCCATTTGCTAGCATAGCTTTATTAAATTTTTCTTGTCATTGTTTTGGTACTTGCTTCAAGCTATACAAAGACTTAATCAATCTACACAACTTCTTTTCTTATCATTTGACAATGAAACCCTTAGGTTGTATCATTTAGATTTCTTCATCTAAGTCTCCATTTAGGAAAATGTTCTTCACATCTATTTGATATATTTCAAGATTATGCAACACAGCGATAGCAATTATCATCCTAATAGAATTTGTCCTTTTTACAGGAGAATATGTGTTAATATAGTCTAGATCTTCCTTTAGTTTGTAACATTTAATTATAAGTCTAGCATAATACTTATCAATTCAACCATCTGCTTTCATCTTCCTTTTAAAGATCCACTTGGATCTTAGGGGTTATATCCTAGATGTAAATCCACTAATTCCAATGTATGATTTTTCATGATGGAATCAACTTCACTTTTAATGGTGTTTTTCCACAAAGGACTTTCTGAAGAGCTCATTACTTCTTCGTAAGTTTATAGCTCAACTTCAAGCAAATGAGTTAGAAAATTTGTACCAAAAGATTTTTCTACTATTGCTTTTTTGCTTTTATCATGGCTCATTTTCATGTTCATGTCCTCGTTCTTGGTCATGACTAATTTCTTATATAGTCTTATGTGTTTATTTAAACAAACTCAAACTCTGTGTTTTTTCAAGCAAGGACAGACTCAAACGCCATAAAAGACGAACCCTGTGTTTGTTTAAGCAAAGATGAACCTTGTGTTCATTCAGGCAAAGGTGCATCATGTGTTCATTCAAGTAAGAATGAACTTTGTGTTCATTTAAGCAAAGACAAATCTTGTATTTGTTTAGGCAAGGATGAGCCTTGTGCTCATTCTAGTGAGGATGAATGTTGTGTTCGTTTATATAAGCTCGCCTCTTCTCAATATTTAAATGAAAATACATGTTCAAAGAATAATGCATTTATTGATTCCAATATTGTGTTTCTATGTATCTCCAGAATTTTATTTTCATACACAATAAATCGATAAGCACTACTATTATGTGCATAATCAATGAAGATGCAATCAACTATTTTTGGACTTATCTTCACCTTTTAGGTATAGGTACAATCACTTTTGCAAAACACCCCCATATTCCCATGTGTTTATAATAAGGCTTTCTTTCTTTTCATAATTCATAAGAGGTTTTATCTTCTTTCTTTCAGGGCATCTTATTTAAAAGGTAATTAGCCGTTAAAATGGCTTATCTCGACATGTTCTCAGGTAGCCTAGAACTTATCAACATTGCATTCATCATTTCTTTCAAGGTATTATTTTTTCTTTCAGCTACACCATTTGACTATTGTGTTGTGCACAGAGTTCACCAAACAGTGCTTTATTTTCACCACCATGATCACTTATCAACACCCTAATTTTTCCATTGAGTTAATTTTCACCTTCTTTTTAATAGAGTTCAAATTAATCTATAGCTATGCCCTTGTTTTTAAGCAAATACATATAATAGTATTTTGTACAATCATTAACAAATGTGATAAAACATTTTTTATTACCTCTTGTTTATGCAAATTTTAGATCATGTACATCATTATGAACTAACTCAAGTGGTTCAATTTTCCTTTCAACTTATTAGAAAGATAATCTTGTTAATTTAGCTTCAACATAAATTTCACATTTATGTTTTAGATCTATATGGAATTTAGGTATTCGGTCTAAGTTAATTAGCCTTTTTAAAGTATTATAATTAACATATCCTAGTCTAGTATGCTATAAATTGGAAGACTCAAACAAATAAATCAAAGAGCTATTTTCATTCATGCGAATGATTACAGTTACATTGGGTTTAAATAGCCCATCAAGCACATACTCTCTCCTCACGTACATTCCATTTTTAGACAATTTAACTTGACTCAAAAACCATATGGAATCCATGCTTATTGAGTAATGAACCAGACACTAGGTATTTGTGGATTTTTGGCATATAAAACACATTATTCAAAGTCAGTTCGTTTCGAGCATACATAAGTCTGTTCGTTTCGAGCATACATAACATGTTGCACCAGTATCAATCCATCATTCTTTTGGGTTCGATCCGACCATATTCACCTTAGTATCACATCCATGAGGCTGATGTTAGAGACATATTTTGTGATATTATCAACGATATTAACTTCATGGTTTTTTTTTTCCTCTTCGACAACTTGCATTCAGAGGATTTGTGACCCACCCTATCACAATTGAAGTATTTTCCTTGAAATTTCTTTTTTGAAACTCCACCATTGGACTCCACCTTGGACTCATTTTCAACTTTATTTTTCTTTTCTTTTAACTTTATCAATGCTGGACAGTGTTTGCTTGCACTTTCGAAGGTAAATAACCCCCTCTTTTCTGAGCTTCTATTGTCTCCTTCAATTTGAAGTTTAACAATTAGCTCTTCAATGTTCATTTCCTTTCACTTGTACTTAAGATAACTTTTGAAATCTTTCCAACCAGGGGTAGCTTTTCAATAATAGTAGCTACTTGGAAGGTCTCACTTAAATTCATCCCCTCATCATGATTTTCAAGGAGAATTACTTGAAACTCTTGCACTTGATCAACTACAGTTTTATAGTCCACCATTTTATAATCGAGGAAACACTCCACTATAAATTTCTTGGCATGAGCATCCTTGGTTATATTTGCAGTCTAAGGAATCCCACAACTGTTTACTAAAATTCATTCCACTATACACATTTTATAGCGAGCCATGTAGCCCATTCATGATATAATTCATTCCACTATACTTAAGATAATTTTTGAAATCTTTCCAACCAAGGGTAGCTTTTCAATAATAGTAGCTACTTGGAAGGTCTCACTTAAATTCATCCCCTCATCATGATTTTCAAGGAGAATTACTTGAAACTCTTGCACTTGATCAACTACAGTTTTATAGTCCACCATTTTATAATCGAGGAAACATCCCACTATAAATTTCTTGGCATGAGCATCCTTAGTTATATTTGCAGTCCAAGGAATCCCACAACTGTTTACTAAAATTCATTCCACTATACACATTTTATAGCGAGCCATGTAGCCCATTCATGATATAATTCCTGCATAGAAAATCAGAATGATGCTAAGTATCATAAGCAACCCTCAATTGAACATCTTGCTCATCCTCTTTCAGAGTAGGAGCATTTTCAAGTGGAAACCATACAAGGTCCAACATGGTTAGAACAACATATTTTATTGCCACATTTTAAAATTCAAAACCATTGAATTTTTCTAATTTTTCTCTATGGTTCATTGGAACTGAAATAAGCACATCTAGGAGCTGTTACTTGTGCACTCGAGGAGGATGTCCCTTGAGTTGTAATTTTGAACATTAGTAATCTCCATTTCTGAAATAATAAAATTAAAATCACAAGACAGACTTCTAGATTTTTAATAAGAAGCTATAAGAAATAAATAAAATAAAATAAAATGTTCTAAAGTCTTTCTCTAGTCCAGAATATAAAATCTCTAAAGTAAAGGTAACTCCAAAGCAAAGGTAATAATCTGTTTTAAGGTTGTTATAATAATTAATAAAAATAAATATATAAAGCTAGATGAAGTAGAATCACAACTTCGAGGTGGATTCAGTCTAGTGACGAGGCGAGGCCAGTCTAGTGATGAGGCGAGGTTGAGCAAGTTTGAAGTCAAGGTGAAACCGAGCAAGGAAAATCAAAGATAATGTATGTACTTTCCAATACTTATATATTATCAAAATATAGTAGTAGCACCAAATTATCAATACATTATATTTAAATAATAATACAATTGAGACATGTTTCACACAGTTTTCTAAAATAGATTTGTCATTCACTGTGATACTTGAAGTTGGTTTTGATGTCTGTGTTCTAGGATATAATGATAAGTAAGTAATTTTGAACAATACAAAATTACTTCTCTACAAACTAAAACTGTGTTTGAACTTATAACTAGATAAAGAAAGACTCCGAATATAGAGAACTTTTTATTATGAATAAATTATAATGAATGTTTATAACTCATGATTTTTACAATCTTATAACTTATCTTTTTATTACATTATGTTACATATTTTTTATTATAATTGATTTCTTAAGTAAATTGTATCGTAACTTATGTTTATCTTATCCTATAAATGAGAATACTTGTAACATTATTTGATACACTAAAAAAGTAATATAAAATTGTTCTTCTTCTACACTATTCTTGTGTTCTTATGGCGTTATATTTGTTTATTTGTATAACACTTTTGACAATTTTTTATACCATTTTTTTCTTATTGTTTTGTAAAAGAACAAAGACCCTATATATATAGACTATGAAGATATTAAAGACCAATAAAACCCAATAAATACAGAGTTAATAAATTTAATTATTACAAGAAAATTGAAATAAAATGAAATAAAGAATTGAAACTGATTGAAATAAGTTTTTATTCAAAATACAAACCGTCAGTTCTTTCTAACAAAATCAAACTCATAAAACTATTGAAAACTAAACAAAGTTATTATGTAACTCTAATTGGCTAAGAATTTCAAAACTTAATTATTAGGATAATTTTTAAGTCTCCATTCATTTTATGCATAAAATTATCATGGTTTTTCATATTGTTCAATTTTAAAAAAATTATAAAAGTCAATTGAAAATGTCTTCCTAAACAGAAAAGAAAAGGTAGTATTATTAAAGGAAATCCTATGTATAAGAAAAATAAAAATAATTTTATTTTGAAAAATACTCATTTTCAAACTCTTAAAAATAAATAACAAATAAGAATAAAAGGAATTCTAATAAGTAAAAAAAAACTCTAGATACATATTAAATTTTTATATAAAAATTTTTAATAAATTATTAAGATATACTTTACTATTTACTCTTTAAAATTCCATAACCAAAGTTTCCAATATTTTAAAATAATTTCTTTTTTTTTTTTTCAAAATTTCAATAAAAACAATAACAAATTACTATTTAGTTTTTGAGATTTAATTTAATTAACTAATTCATCCCTATTTTTTGAAAAACTAATTAGTTTATCGGTTTTGATTCTATGAATCTACTTAATTTTTTTGTCTAGTTTTTTTTTTACTTTTTTATTAAATTTATAAAAAATAACTAAAATACTTTCATATATAATAAATATAATTTTAATTTTATTATTTAAAAATAAAAATAAAAAATTTAAATTAACAAAAGTAAATTACTATTTAGTCTAACGAATTAAAACCAATAAACTAATTAATTTATTTCTTAAAAAATAGGAATGAATTTATTAATTAAGTTAAATTTTAAGGACTAAAAGTTAATTAAAAAACAATTGCAGCCATGCACGGGCACTGTGATCTGTAGAGGATCGGAGCCACTCACGCTTGCTTGCACGTCCCCCTCTTGCTCTTTTGCACAGCTAGTTCAATAACTGCCTACTCCAAAATCATCCGCAAACAATCCATACTCGCAATTATAAACAACGCGCTTAAAGAAGAAATATCACTCTCTCAAAATGTCGTATTCAAAACGTGTCGCATCACTACAGCGAGCATAGATTCTAGCAGCGAGTTTACTTGCTCCTACTCCACCAGTGCCGAGTACCAACACCTCCTGCAAGTCCCGTTCCCGCCAATTATATAATTAAAAAAAAATAAACAAATACATGGACTTGAAATTTCAATTTAATTTCACTGAACCTTTCGTTTCAAAAGTCAAAACCGCCTATAAATCTTTGTAGTATCATTGTTTTTCATCTCAATACTCTGTTTTTTCTGCAGTCTCAAAGCCATTTCGCTCTCTATCTCTCTCTCCACATCTCTATTGCTCTCAAATTCTCGCAGCTTCAAGTTTGGAAGCCATGAAAGGACCGAGAAATGTTGTGATTGCTCACAAGAAGCCTGAGTCTGAGTAACTTCTCTATCTTTCGCTTTTGATTTTATTTCTATGTTGAGTTCTTTGAGTATTATTTGTGTAATGTGTTGTTTTTCAAACTTTATAGTCTCTGTTTTGTTCGTATTTTTCCTTCATCTTCTTTTGATTTGGCGGTTGTTACGATTTTTTCACCTCAAAATTGGTTTCCTATGTCGTAGTAGAACTAAGCTGCGAGAATTTTTCTTTTGTTTTGAAAATTTTGAATTCCTATCGTGTTTCGTGTTTTTTCTATAGAATACGTTTCTGAGGAAACTCTGAAATCTGTATGGAAAATCGTTAAAACTTACTTATTCTTCTTTTTCGTTTTCTTCAGATTTGGCTCTATGTTGATTTTTTCCTCTTTTTTTTATTTTTTTATTTTTTTGCATTTTTAAAATCGATTGTCTTCTGATCCTGTTCTCTGTTAACCTTTTCTGGTTCTTTTTCCTTTTTTCACTATTTTTTTCTTCTTGGCCTTTTTGAAGGATGTTGAAGGCACGCAAAGTCGAGACCAAAACTACTAAGGAGAAAGGAAGCAAGAAGAACTCTGCTCGAAAGGATCCTGATGCTCCGAAGCGTCCTCCCTCTGCTTTTTTCGTCTTCATGTGAGTTCAGTTTCAACATATTTTAGAGTCGGTTTTCTTCTCGCAGAAATATTTTATAAGATTTCAGTATTTTTGACTGTTTTTGCTTATTTAAATTTTAATTACATGCTCTCTGTTATTGTGAATGACAGGGAGGAGTTCAGGAAATCTTTCAAGGAGAACTTTCCTGATAACAAATCTGTTTCTGCTGTGAGATTCTTTTTTTTATTTTTCTTTTCTTGGTTACTTTTCTATTTTTATTTCAAATTTTGATTTGTCTGTTCGTTTGGTTGGCCAGAAAACTCTTAAAGTAGAAGAAAATGTGACTGATGAGCAATCGTTGGAAACAATAATTCTCGGGAAATTATTTTTTCTTTTTTTCATTGTTTGGATTTCATATGTGAAATGCCTTTCGATTCTCTCTGATTTTCTCGACAATGAAATTGAAAATAACTTTGATGAAAGATAATTATTGACAGAGATCTGTGAATGTGCAGGTTGGGAAAGCTGGTGGTGAGAAATGGAAATCAATGTCTAATTCTGTAAGATATCCATTTTCATTATTATATTACCATATAAAAAAAATAATAATAATTAGATCTTTTAAGTTAATTTTTTTTATTATCTGTCCTTTTACATCTATCATTGCTTGAAGTCTACTCCTGTTATAAAACTGTGAATTGGAAATGGTGAATTGCGTTTTGGAATAATTGCTGAAAGAACTTCAGCTTAATTCTTGTGATGTTTTGGTCTTCAAATGTAGGACAAGGCTCCATATGCAGAGAAGGCACTGAAGAAGAAAGCTGAGTATGAGAAAGCTGTTGAAGCATATAAGAAGCAGAAGCTGGTATATCATATACGCCCGTTTTCCTTTTGATTTGAATCTATTCTCATTTGAACTTTTACGCTGAATTTCTAAAAATTTTCCAATCCTTTTCCTTGTTTGTTGATTTCCTGTTTCCGTTGTTTTGAATTTTGGTAGAACAATATTGGGGACAATGAGAAGTCAGAGGAATCTGAGAAATCCACTTCTGAGATCCATGATGAAGCAGAACAGGAAGCCAGCTCTTAGGTAATAATGGTCTCTGTCAACACAATAACACTACTACTTGTCATTTCATTCAAATTAAGTGCTTATTGATAACTGTTACTGCTAGCCTTCATTTTCATGGTAGATTTTGAAATTAAGGGATCCTAATATTGGTTTCTTGTTGTCAAATTATTGCAGTGAGATCTAAGGTGGACTATGGAGCTGGTTTGTATAGAGGAGTACAGGGAAAGAAGTGGTAAACGCATCATATTGGATAGCTTTTTAGGAGTAGATAAATCAATATAATGTTTTTGAGTATCAGTAGCTTTTTGCTGTTGCTGACCCAGAAACAACCTTTTGCTGTTTTGCTCTGCTTATGCTACTGTTTTTCCTTGTTTGTTCCTTCTAAATAGACACAGCTGTGAATTCTTTGATGCTTTTTAATGACTTTATTATCCACACATTTGGCTTAATATTTTGGAAGTTCTTTCTGTTAATGAAGGTAAACAGTTGAAGGCTAATAGTGAAAAATACGATTTTTATAAATTTTGTCGATTGCAAATCTGCATACATGATCACTGTTAGCTTTTGATTAATGGTTTGAAGTGTAATTATTTGCCTAATTTAGGATTTGATTATAAACTGCTTTCACTGCAAGGATTTTGACATTAGTAGCTGTCTAATGGATGCTCATTGAGCCATTCTATTAGCCATGTTTTTAAAAGCTTAAAAATGTTTCGATATAACATTATTTATTATTTCTGTGTTGTATGATTTTTGACTTGAATTTATCTATGAGAAATTTGACATGCAGTTTTCTCCAGTGTTAAAAAAAAAATAATAAAAAGGGTACATCATGTTGGTTTCATCTTATCATGCCGCCTTAATTTTCTAGCTTTCCCTCTTAATTTTTCTTTTGCTACGAAACACACTGAAAATGAAAAATTCCTTATTATGCTGTGAAAGAAAATTCTCTTTTTTTTTTTTTTTTTTTTTTTTAATCTCTATGACTAATATAAGCTCAAGTTGGTTAAAAAAAAAAGAACTGCTCAAGTTTAAATTTTCTCTCAAATAAAAATAAAAACAATAATAATTGATCATACTAAAAGTAAAATATAATCTATAGATTACACCCATGTAATGTTAGTTAAATTATTTTCTGTTAAAATTATTAATTATTTATTGAGATATTTAATTTCGTTATATATAAATGTAATATTTAGAAATAATAAATATAACTTTTAACATCAAAATCAAAGCCTGGCCCATTTAAATAATGAGATTCATCTTCTTTGTCCAAGGCTAGAACATCAGACCCTTTTTTTTTTTTTTTGTCCAAATCATCTCATTTTTCAGGCTGGCCTTCGGGGGGACGGGAAGCCCGACACTTGACCAGCTCTACTTTAAACGAGTCAAATATCCAGGTATCAATTAATATGAGAGACATTAGCTTGAACCTTTGAACTAGACTTGTGTTTCAAACATGATAGCACTAGCTTCTGCATTGCTTACCAGAATAGACACAAATACAATTAAACTGCTTGTCAATATAATGAATTACTGATATACATCCCGCGCTGCTGATGCAGATAAACAAGTGCACATAAGAGAGGACAAAATACAACAAAGAAATGCAACGATTACTTCTTCTTCCCTGCTTTTCCTTCCTTTAATCTTATAACTTCATTGGCGTACCTTACCCCTTTACCTTTGTATGGTTCAGGGGGCCTCCATTTCCTAATAGAAGCAGCAAACTGACCAATATTGCACTTGTCATATCCGCTAATAATGATCCTGGTGTTCTCTTCCACTTTCACTTTTAGGTCATCTGGTATTGCCATTCTAACTGGATGAGAGAATCCAAGACTTAATACCAAGTCTTTTCCTTCTACCGTTGCACGATAACCAACACCAACTAATAGAAGCCTCTTCTCAAATCCCTTGGACACTCCCACCACCATGTTGTCTGTAAGTGTCCTGAATGCATTAACATGCATATAGGGTGTAAACAAACAAGGTATAAAACTATAATGGAACAAATTCTTGCTAAGGCTAATACTCATATTTGTGAACTGCATGCAAAATGGCAAATATATAATTCACATATAAATGAAAAGACATTTTAAAAAGAAAAAGAATTCATCATCACAGAATCTACAATAATAACTGGTACTAACATGAAATAACTGCCGGTATTTCTTTTCAAAATATCTTTTGTTCCTTTATACCCAAATCTGCAATGACATCTCTTTGTAAATCAAAGCTCCCTACAAAAAGAGTGTTCTCATTTCAGGGAATGGTACCAAGAAAGTATGATCCGCTCCACTATATGTACATTTGATACCTTTCTGGGCATGTAAGTTACATATTTGGCATTTGCCAATAGGCATGTTAAACGCACATTACTTTCCGATAATTAGGGTTATCCCTTGAATCATTATCTTCCACTCTGAACGTCCTATAGCAAAGATGGAAACAGATGTCTTCGTAATGGAGTAGAACACTATCTTATGCATTGTTTGTTATAGATGAATTCCATGTTCTTGTGTTCCATAAAAATGAAAATGTTCATTCTACTCTCACTGATTCAATTCTATGGAATTCAACATGATTAAATCAAATTCTATAATTTATAAATAAATATTATGCTTCAAATTCATTTATACGAAATAAAGGGTTAGTCGCCTAGTTCTACATGCAACAACTACAAGTTTCCAATGACACATTAGAAAAAACATGTAATAATAACTAGCCTTACATAACATATAACATGTAATGATAACTAGTCTTACATAACATACAAGTATAATAATAATCAAATGAAGATAAAATTAAGCGAGGAAAAGTTCATGACTAGAGGATGAAAGAGTTTACCTGAAAAGTCCATGCATTTGGTTAGCTCTTCTTGTGTCCAATGATTTTTTAACACGAATCAATCCATTCTCCTCTCTCTCAAGCTTCACTTCTCGAGGGTAAGTTCTTGAAAGTTCCCCCAAAGGACCCTTCACTTTTAAATCTTGGCCATCCAATGTAATTGTGACATTGGAAGGCACTTGAATTGGTTGCTTTCCTATTCGTGACTCCTTACATACTGTAGTCTTCCTCAGGAACCCAATACGAGTTGTAGGAACAATAGATACACAAACTCCATTTCTCTCACCCAAAAATACAGATCTCAGATTGCTGAAACAACAGGGGAAAGACGAATGACATCAGAAATTAAATAATATGTCACTGTTAGCTCATTATTCCAAGGTCATTAAAATCCTTCATTCTGTATCCATAAGTATTCATACAAGTGATATGCAAGTTCCAAGAAATAAGACCTGTTGACATATCCAAGATAATCCATTTGGTAGCTGATAAATTGCAGCTATTGCTCTAAAGGTTCACTGCCTAAGCTTAAGTTTATTGAAATTATAGACTGTCAACTCTCTCATGAATAAGAAGAGTTATTGGTCTAACTAGTAACTAATTTGAGAAAGGGTGGGGCTGGGGAGAAGGGGATAGCCACCTCAATGTAGCCCAAGCTAAATGGCGCCTTCCAGTATTCCAAAACAAAACAAAACAAAATCTAAATCTTGAAATTGATAGTTTTTATCATTTAGGAAAACTAGAAATGCAACACTTTTTCTCAGATGAATCAAATAGTGGTAATAGAATTAGTTCAGGTGAGTTTAGTCTTTCGGATGGTTTTGGAGCTTGAGCAGCTAAACCAAATAAATCGCTCCAAGAAGCCTACAACTTTTGGATATATCATTACTCCAAATTAACTAGTAGAAATGTTTCTTATTCTATGCTATTACGGGTCATGACTGGTGGTTCTTTCTCTTTATTTTGTTTTTCATTTGTGGTAAAACATATGATGAAAAAAATTCATAATCCCGGCAATCTAAGTAGCTGAAGGCGCACTAATTAACTTCTTAATTGAGGTAATTTATACATCAAATTACATGATTCCATCATTATGAGCGGCAACACTCAACGGTCTGTTATGCATTCAAGGAAAAAGAAAAGTACTTGTATTTTAGTTTAGCAGAGGAAAGACTACCAACTAAACAAACATCAAGTGGGTTATTTCAGCGGAAAATGTATGACATTCAAAAAACAAAAAGATATCTATATATATATATGTAGATATTTTTTTTTCCTCCCTGTCAGAATACACAGAATTGGCAATGCAATAGAATAGAGTGGAATATTTACACCCATTATCGTCCATAAATCAATAATTTCAGTGTTAACTATCACATTGGACTCAAGAGTCAAGAACTAAACAGAAAACACAAAGTTTCTGTCAGAACAAAAGTTCAAAAGCAAACCTAGCCATCTAAAATACATAGCTTGAACTGACCAAACCCATCATTTTAAACCATTAAAACGACCAAAATGAGTTCTTAAATTCCCAAATAATAACAAACATTTTGGTTACTCAGAATAACTAACAGAAAGCAAGTGCAGCCCTGAAATTATAAAGCATGAACTCTTCAATTACATAGACAAGGAAGACAATTGAGAATTAGGGTTAGGGTTTTGACCTGGTTTGAAAAGAAGAAATTGAAGAAGCCATTGTCAGAAGCCTTCAAGCATCACTGGAACCTGTGCTACTTCTTTTGATAAGAACGGAGCAAAATGGGGCTATCCAAAACGAGTGTTATCCAGCAATCTGTCAGTGCCCGAATTACCCTTAAGGCCTAGCTGAGTTATGTGGCCCGGCCCAGTCTAACCATAGGCTCATTTCTATCTCTGAAGCTCGGCCCAAGAAATTTTTCTCCGTTCTTTGTGGGGGCAAGTAGTCCAAAAACTAAAAAAATAATTTTTTTATTTCTTAATTTTTTTATTTTATAAAAATGTCTTAAACTTATCTTTTCATTTGTAAATTTAACTTCTCTTTTTCTTTTTACCTATCAAAGTCCCATTATTTTCTCTTTACTATCATATATTAGCTTCACTTCCAATTTTAATCATATTAAATTTTATTTATAAAAATTCAAAATGAATTAATTATTAACCATTTTTTATATTGAAAACTATATAATTTATCAAAATTTATATATTAGATTTTTTTTATAAATTTGTACAATATCGTTTAATATGTATAAAAATTAAATTTATATTTATAAAATTAAATACTTTTAAAATTATATTTTACTTGAAATTTTAAAAAATTTGCTATATAAGCAAATAAAAAGTCATAGTAAATAGTACATATTAAACAAAAAACAATATACTTCTCACAAATAATAGCAAATAGTATATATTATTATAAAATTAAGTATTTTTTTTAGTATATAATCAGTATCTAATCATATTTATATATGGCTTAAATTTAAAAAGAATAGTTCATGAATCAAAACAAACAATTTATAGCATATATTATAAATTAAAAATACTAATCTTTTATATTAAAAAAAAGGAACAAATAATAGCAAATAATATATATTATTATAAATTTCAGTATTCTTTTAGTATATGATTGGTATCTAATAATATTTATACATGGCTTAAATTAAAAAAAAAATAGCCCATCAATTAAAGAAAATAATTTATAGTACATGTTATAAATTAGAAATACTAATGTCTTATATTAAAAAAAAGGAATAAATAACAGCAAACAATATACATTATTATAAAATTTAGTATTTTTTTAGTATATAATCAGTATTTAATATTATTTATATATGGCTTAAATTTATAAAAAATAGCCCATCAATCAAAGCAAACAATTTATATCATATATATAATATAAATTAGAAACACTAATCTCTTAGAAAAAAAAAAGAATGAATAAATCATAGTAAATATTATACATTACTATAAAATTCAACATATTTTTTTTTGTATATAATAAGTATCTAATAATATTTATACATGTAATTATTTAATAAAACTAGTTTTTTCAATCAAAACACTATCAATGGACTTATATTTGTGTAATAATATCAACATACTAAATTCACAAACTGTTCTAATAATTACAAAGCTTTCTTTCCTTTATCCCTATTCGCATTCTTCTTCTTCCCCATCACATTCGTCTTTATCAACTTGCTAGGAAAATTAGACTCACATGTCTCATATATGTTCAATACAAAGAAACATTAAAAAAAAAATGATAATAATAATTCTTCTAATAATATCAATATACTAAATTCACAAACTATTCTAATGACTATAAAACTTTTTTTCCTTTCTCTCCGTTTACATTCTTCTTCTTCCTTTTCACATTCTTCTTCATCAATTTGCTAGGAAACTTAGAGTCACTTTCAATATTTAAGCATATTCTTTTTCTTATAATAGACTCTTCTTGTTTACTAATAATTAAAATATAACAAAATCGAAATCAATTTTCAATACCATTCCATTCAGCAAAATGAACACAACATACAAGATGGTTAAAGCAACCCATATTCCAACAAAACCACTAGTTTTGGAGAAAACAAAAATTTAATATTTGCAATAGCTACCAAAACATGAAAATTTCATTAAAAAAATGAAATTAATAATTAATAATTAGAAAAAATTATTAATAAAAATTAATAGATTCATATAAATAATAAAAAATTAATAGATTTATATAAATAAAACTATAATAAATTATGGGTTTTATTTATATTACTGACCATAAAATATGCTAAATATGCAAAATTTGATGCTACAAAATTCACACTATGAAACACAAATGCTATTGAGTTTATGGGTTGTATATCAACAAACTGATGAGCAGATAAACAAAAAAAAAAAAAAAAAAAAATTCGGCTCAAGTTATTGATATCTCAAAGAAAATAGATAAATAACTAATTTAATATTGATGAGAAATATTTATTGGAATTATTAGTAGAAGAAATTTTTTATGTATATATTTATTAGAATTATTAAATATATAATATCAAATATATATAGTAGATGAAATTTTTTTTTAAGGGGCTCCTGTATAATTGGATCTCAATATATACTATTTATTGATTTTATTTGAAATGAAATTTAATGTTTAATACTATATTACTATTTGATATTGTAAAGAAAATTATTAAAATACAAAAATTATTATAAAAATTAATCAAACATTAAATAATGATAAAGCATATATTGTATGAATCATATAAGGATTTTTTACAAAAAGTACAGGTTAAAAAAAAATCAATTAGCCTAAAAATGTAAAAAAAAAAAAAAAAAAGTGATATAATTGTAAACAAATAAAAAAAGACATGAGGTGTAATTTCCTCTTCTTTATACACTACTAAGCTAAAACCCATGCGTTGCCAGGAGGATTTTATTTTATTTTTCAATATGTTTATTTTACTATATTATATTAATATTTTTATTTTTATTTCAAAGAAGTTATTTGTAATTGAAAATTTTATAATAGATATAGATATAACAAATAATTATATATTAATGATATATTTTTTTAAAATTAAAAAAGTGTAATATATAAAATGCTATACTTATAATAAATAATTATATCGTAATGATAATTTTTTTTAAATTAAAAAAGTATAATATATAAAATGCTATACATACAATAAATAATTATATTTTAATGCTATAATTTTTTTTTTGAAAATTAAAAAATTATACTATAGAAAATGATGCTTGTAATTTAAGTAAGTTTAAGTGCGTTCATTTTTTTAGTGTATGCTTTTAAATTTTGCATACTTTATTTTTTTTCTTTTATGCATGTTATATCTGTTATATTATATTAAGACTCCTAGATTTGAGTTTGTCATACAGTTTTTTAAAGTTCTATTTTTTATTTTAAGAGGAATTTTTTTTTATTATTTATTCAGTTTCATCTTATTTTTTAATTTATTTTCACACATTGCTATTCATTTTTTTTTTTTGGGAATTTCAGTAATTCTTTTCTCATTAAAGCTTTTGTTTTGAAGGCAAAAAAAATAATGTTTTAAGCCTAATAATTTTCAAGCACAATTTGTTCAAAATATTTATAATACATATTGTTAATTTGTATAAACCATCGAAGGTATGCAAAAACAGTGTTCAAAACAAAATGCTGAAAATACAAACACTAAACAAACAATAGAGAGTAAAATTCATCGCATTTGGATAGGATTGTTGGTTTGATGCTAGAGAAATCTTGCAATATAAAAAAAAACAATTAAGTTGATGTGCACGAAATATAATTATTATAAATTTGCAATAATAGTTGCATTTTACATTTATCAATTTAAATCGATTCTGCTTCTTTATTATCTTAGTTAGAGGGTAGTAAAACAATATTTAAAGAGATATGTAGTTAATAAAAAGGACATTTTAAATAAAAATAAGTATTTTCATAATGGATTTTTTTTTACCCAACACATGTTTTTTTTTAAATAGCGATTCTTTTGGAAATAAGTTCGTTGTTGATGGAAGAATGATTTCACTTGCATTTGATGAACTGATTTCACTTGGATTTGATGAACTAGAGACCCCTACCATACTAGCTTTGTCTATGTCTGAAAAATTTAAACATTGCCTGACCATTTTTTGCTAGTTGTTGATAATGATCTTTGAAGAATTGCTGCATTGCTAGGAGTTGTTTTCATCGAAGACACAATAGATATTTGGGAAGATGCTTTATCTTTGAAATAGAAGTGACATTGAAAGAAAAATGATAAGCATCACTAGATTGAGTATTAAGATCAACTTGAAACAACTTGCGCAATTCATAAATTCTAGTTGTTGACTTAAGTTATTTCAAAATTTGGTCAACCTCTATTTTGATATTGTCAATCAAATTAAGGTTATTTAATATGTGTGCTAAGTATTTATTTTGCAGACAAAACATATTAGATAAGTTAGAAATTCAAATATACAAAAATTCTCTTAAGTCATGAACTTAACCTTTGAATAGAGACTAAGAAATAAGAATTGTGATCGCGAATAAGATCTCACCATGGCCACCACATCATTGCGACCAAGACTGAATTAAAGGCCAAACCTTCAACTTTTTTCCTCGAGTCACAAAAGCAATTGAGACCACAGTCGCGACCATGACTAAAGGCACGATAAAGGAACTGCAACCGCGATCAAGCAGTCGTGACCACGACTTTTATAAAGCAAATCTTCACTCCAACAAATAGTTGAACTGCCAACGAGAACATGCCACATGTCATCTAGCCATTGAGATCTTTGAAGATAGTGACTACAAAATGTTCAGCTTGAGTGCGAAAAGGTAGTTGCAATTGCAAAAAATGCTTAGCAATTGCGACATAGCTTTGATAGAGCATTTAATGCAAGATTTTGTGGATGTTATAGAGGATCTTTTTCCCATACTTTTTATAACGGGAATTTGGAGGGAAAAAGCTATAAATACCCCCTCCAAAAACCCTCATAACAATATAACAACCTTCATTTAAGCCAAACTCTTGCAAATTCATTTCGCAAAGCCTTAACTCTTTAATTGTATTTATTTGGTTTGTTGTAAAAGCATTCATTGCTCAAAAGGGTTGAGTGTTAGCCTTCGAAACATGCTGAACTGGGTTGAGAGTGAACTAATAGAAAACTCTTGTACAGGTTTGAGCGTGAGCCTAAAGGGAAACATTTGTAAGGGTTGTGTGTTAGCCATTAAAACACATTAAAAGTTGGCAATAAACTTGAAACTCCATTGTAATTGTCTAGTGATAATAGAATATCCAATTGAGGAGTGGACATAAGGGTTTGTTAACACGTAAATCACTATAAAATTGTTTGTGTCTATTTTTTTTCCTTATCTCTTTTCATCTAAATTTAAATTTCCCACCAATTCAACCCCTTTTCTTGGTGCACAAAGGCAAACAAGTGGTATAAGAGCTTTGGTCTCATTCTATAAGCTTAAGTGAGTGAGAAAAGGTCAAAATGGCCAATGAAGGGATGCATCACTTCAAGCCACAATTCAACAGTACTAATTTGATAGCAGTATGTATCCTAGGAGCCATATAATAGTTATGTAATAGTAAATATTAATTCCTATTGGCATAATAAATATATTCATAATGTGAAAAGGGTTTTATATTATTAAATATAAGGGTTTTATATTATTGAATATAGTTCTTAAGTATTTGTAAGAGGATTTATTCTCAAGCGTTGAGAATATGGGAGACAAATATCTCTTGTACAAATATTTTTAATATGTTTGTGGTCATAGGATTAATGACTGGGCATCATTAATTCCAGAAAACCATCACCTCTGTTTGTTTTTTATAATCAGTATGTAATACAGATGATTATAGAGGTAGTGAATCTTATGCTACTTAACATGTGATATCGATACAAACATGTGGATATTCATATGATGCATAGTCAAACTGTGATGTTAGATGATAATAATATAGGGTTTTACTACTTGTCAATTATTCATCATCTAGGTCATAATAGTGCATATATCTCATACATAAGTAGTTAGGATTTATTACAACTTACATAGACGTACTATTTATGTACAAATATATGGCATGTGATGGTACTAATTTGTTATGTATGGAGGCAAGTGATCGCCAAGATATAATTCATTACCTCGAGTAAACGAGGTTAAGATCCTATGCTATCTAGTTATTCTTGATAACTAAAGCTCCTGGCCAGGATAGACAGATTCACTAGAAAGAGTTTCTAGTAGGAATCTAATCTCATCAAAAATTAGAACCAAGATAAGGACATAGAATCGAGACATATTAAGATTTGACATAAACCGTTACCCTAGCCAAGATTGGGATTTTTAATGAAGGGATTCTAGTGCATGATGATTTATGATTGATGGTCCATGTGATGTTTAAAGTTATCAACTATAAACATTCATTTCTAATTAGGTAGTCGAGACATGGAATGCTAGCTGTCACTCATGACTTATGAGACTAAGTGTGAAGTGGGGATTTCACATTAGTAGAGAAAAATATTTTCTCATTCCTAATGCTAATAAAAAATGAACCTAGAAAGTTACACACCCAATAGTGATCACCTTCCAAGTGTAAAAGGTTTACCATAATAATTAATTAAAGCATTTAATTAATTAATTAGTGGTAAAATGATTAAACATATAGTTAAATTTACAAAGACCCTAGCATGTCCTGATGTTTATTCTATGATGGTTTCTATTTAATTAAATGTTAATTTGTATATGATGCAAATAAGAAAGATTAAATTGAAAACTGATTTGGACTAAATCAAAGACTTAATTTTAAGCTTAGTATGAGATGTGGCCTAAGCCCATATGTGATATGGAAAAGAGGCAATTTAGAGGTTAGAGAAAATTCACTATTCATGAGCCCATGTAATGGGTTTAGGGGTTAGAGAATTTTCTACTAAGGTTAAAATTATAATTGCATCTTTTTAGCTAATAGAAATGTCCATTTTGCCCCTAAAGAATAAAATAGTCATTTCACCATTTGAAGAAGCAAAGTCAACTTTGCCCTTTTACCAAATGAAGAGCTAAAAGGGTGTAATGGTCTTTTGGTGCAAAGACTTAATGGTTAAGTCTTCTAAAAGATATAAAAGCTTTGAGTTTTTATGTTGTAAAAGAGGTGAACATCATTTTTGATATTTGAAGCATTTTGAGAGAGAAGTTGAGAGAAAGAAAAGTAAAATGAAGAAAGTGTTTCTTCAAATTTTCTTTTGATCTTCAATTATCTTTTTTATTCTTTGTGAAAGAACAAATGCTTGCAAATTGAAAATGTGTTAAGTCCAAAACAAACCAAAGAGAAATCTTAACATCCTAAAGGTTTTTGAGGGAAAATCTTGAATCAAAATTGGGCAGCCAAGCGAGTGATTCAAGAACACTAAAGAAACCAAAAGGAGACGTAAAGGTGAGCTAGGTGTGGATGATCTATAAGCTTCACACTTGAGAAGCTCTTTGTTAAAGAAAGAAGGAACATACAAGAGGTAATATGATTACTCTTCTTTCTTCTTTTTATGCATATATGTTTTACACACAGATTAATTGATTGCTTGAATAGATGTTTGGACCAAAATTGGGTGAAGCAAAATTTTAAAATGTTTGAAATTTCACCCCACCACCTTGCTTCCGTTGCATTTGGCTCCACCATTCCTTCACGATTATGCATATTGGAAGTATAGAATGAAGATGTATATTGATAGTGATCTTATAAATGTATGGGATTGCATAATCAAAGAATGGAAGCCTCTATAAAAAACGATTGATGGTGTTGAAGAATGAATTCCTAGAGTGGAATGGGTTGATGCTTAAAGAAAAGCTAATAACAAAAACAAAAGAGCTATGGAAATTCTCCTTATTTCTCTCTCAAGAGAAGAATGTGATAGAGTTCAACATTGTTTAAGTGCTTTTAGCAGTTGAAAAGCTCTAGAGAATTACCATGAAGGAACAAAGCAAGTTAAAGCCAAGAAGATCCAATTACTTACAACCAAGTATTAGCTTTTCAAGATGAAGGCCAATGAAAGCAACACTGATATGACAAACAGGCTCCTAGCCATTGTCACAAACATGAAGAAATTGGGGAAAGTGTATAGCTTGGTTGATGTCAATCACAAGATCCTTAAAATGCTTCCAAAGAAAGGTTATGGAGATAGAGTGGCTAGCATTAAAGAAGCCAATGAGGATTTTAGGAAGGTTTCTACTGATGTTCTCATTGGTAAAGTTCTCACAAAGAGATGTCTCTAGTGATAGAGAAAGAAGAATAACAAAAAAAAGGAGAAAAAGAAGTCTCTAGCTCTCAAATCCTCCTTCAAAAGCAAACATGAAATTGAGAGCTCAAGTGAATTAGAGGAAAGTGAAGATGATGATGATAAAGAACTAATTATGCTATCAAAAAGGGTCAAGGACATCATTAAGAGAAGAAAGAAAGACAAGAGGCCCTTTAGGAGATCATCTTCCAATTCCAACTCCATTTCAAACAAGGAGAAGAAGATTGACATAACTTGCTATGAATGTGGCAAGTAAGGTCATATAAAATTGAAATGTACCAAGAATAAGAAGAAGAAGAACAAGAAATGGTATAAGAAGAAGAAGAAGGGTTTCAAGGTGATATGGGATGATGATTCCTCAAGTGATGAAGAGGAAGAGGATGTTGCAAATCTTTGCTTTATGGCCTTAGAGGACTCATTAAATGAGGTAAGCTCTAATTCTTAATTTGTGATGATAATGATGAAGAGGATGAGGTTGAGCTAATAAAAGCCATAAATTTAAAATGCAAAAAAATATAAATCTAAAATGAAATTTTTTAAAGAAAAACATTCTAAATTGGAGGTGAATTTTAAATAGTTAGAAAAACTTGTTTTAAGTTTGAAAACCTCCAACGTTAGTCTTAAAGACTCATTAGAGGAAATCACTTCTAAAACCTCCTCTCTTGATTCCTTATATAAAGAAAACAATGCTTTAAAAATAGAGGTTAGAGAATTGAGAAACTCAATTTTAAAATTTCACAAAGGAAAAGAAGTTTTAAATACTCTTATTATGTTACAAAGTCCATCCCTTGTGAAACATGGTCTTAGTTTTGATAGCTCATCTCTATCCACATCCTCTTCTACTTTGTTCATAAAAGCTTCAACTCCTCAAATCTCTAGTATTGAGGTACTTGATAAAGGAGTGAAAACACACACAAAGCCTCTTAGTCTTAAAAGGTTTTACAAGGCTCTAAAGCCAAGCCTTTAACAGCAAACTATACATTTATGTATCAAAAGAAGCATGCTCAAAAGCACCTACAATCACAACATAACACTTGCTTTTGTATGCATTCTTGTAATAATATTGTGAATAGATCAAAATTTCATAACAAAATGACTAAGCATAAGAAGACTTTCAAGTTAAAGTTTTAGTGCCATTATTGTATGAAAAATGGTCATATCAATGTTTTTTGTTATATAAGGAAGGCTAAACTCAAGCTTGAAGACCCTTCCAAGGCTAACCCCCAAGGACCCAAATATATTTAGGTACCTAAAACAAGATGATTTATTATTTCTTGTAGGTGTGTCTCAAATCCACTACCAAAGAGAACAAATGGCATGTAGATAGTGGATGTTCAAGGCACATGACTGATAATGCAAGCCTCTTCACTAATTTAAAGGAAAAGAGAGGTGAAAGCATCATACTTGGTAACAATGCCAAAGGTAAGATAGTTGGCATTGGTACCATTGGTAAGAATAATCAATCTCTTATTAAAGATGCTCTTTTAGTTGATGGCTTAAAATTCAATCTACTTAGTGTAAGTCATTTGTGTTATAAGGGTAATAAAGTCACCTTTAACTCTAAAGCATGCATTGTCACTACTTTAGCTAATGATAATGCAGTGTTTAATGGTGAAAGGGAAGGCAATACCTATATGATTGACTTAGATGATTTGGCTAACCAAGATGTCAAATGTTTCATGCTTATTAGTAATGAGTCTTGTCTTTGGCATAAAAGGCTTAGACATACAAGCATAGAGCTTATACATAGCCTTTGCAAAGATGAGCTTGTTGACGGCCTTAGAAAGATTAAGTTCTTAAAGGACAAGACATATAGCCTTGTTAAATGGGAAAGCAACACACGTCATCTTTCAAATAAAAAAATGTTGTAAGTACTTCTAGACCCATTCAACCTATTCATATGGATCTGTTTGAACCTAGTAAGATTACTAGTTTGGGTGGAAATTTATATGCCTATGTGCTTGTTAATGACTATTTTAGATTTACTTAGGTTAGTTTGTTAATCCATAAGAGTGATGCTTTTAATACATTCAAAAGTTTTGCAAAAAGAGTTCAAAATAATAAAGGTTATTTCATTTTAAAAATAGGGATTAATCATGGAAAAGAATTTGAAAATGAACTTTTTGAAAACTTTTGTATTGAACATGAAATTTCACATAATTTTTCCTCTTATAGAACACCACAAAAAAAATGGTGTAGAAAGAAAAGATAGAACTTTGGTTGAAATGGCTAGAACCATGGTTAACAAGTATGGTTTACCAATTTATTTTTAGGTGGAAGCCATTGATACTTCATGCTATATTTCAAATAGAGTTTTCAAAAGATCCATTTTAAATAAAACCTCTTACGATTTATGGGATGGAAGAAAGCCCAAAATTTCATATCTTAGAGTTTTTGGTTGTAAGTGCTATATATTAAATACCAAGGATAGCCTTGGGAAATTTGCTTCTAAATTGATGAAGGCATTTTCTTAGGCTATTCTACTACTAGCAAAGCCTATAGAGGTTTTTTTAAAAAAAAATTCTATGGTAGTTGAAGAGTCTATAAATGGTGTATAGATGAATCTAGTAAACTTGATCTTAGGAAAGGTAGTGTTCTTGATGATCTTGTAAGTGAATTTGAGAATCTTGGAATTGATCAAGATAAAGTTCTAAAGGAAGTTGAAGACAAAGAAGAAAACCAACAAGATCATAAGACTTCCTTAAATCCATAAGAGGAAGAAGCTCAAAGACCTCTTAAGGAATGGAGATACCTCAAGAATCACCCTAAAGAGTAAATCATTAGTGATCCATCTAATGATATAAGTACTAGATCTCTCTTTAAAGCCTTAGATAATAATCTTGCTTTTGTTTCTCAAATTAAGCCAAGGACTATTGATTAGGCTCTTAATGATGAGAATTAGGCGATTGCTATGTAAAAGGAACTCCACTAGTTTGACAGAAATAAGTTTTGGAACTTGTTCTTAGATCTAAAGATCATCCCATCATTGGATGTAAATGGGTTAATAGAAATAAGTTAGATGAGCATGGTTCCATTACTAAGAATAAGGTTAGATTGGTTGCCAAAGGGTACAACTAAGAGGAAAGCTTAAACTATGATGAAACTAATGCTCTGGTAGCAAGATTAGAGGCTATTAGGATTTTACTTGCATATGCATGTCACATGGATTTCAAACTTTTTCAAACGGATGTTAAAAGTGCTTTTTTAAATGGATTCATTGAGGAAGAAGTTTATGTTGAGCAACCCCCAGTTTTGAGCATTACGAACTTCCTAATCATGTTTTTAAATTAGCTAAGTTCTTATATGGTTTGAAACAAGCTCCTAGAGCTTGTTATGAAAGGCGTGCTACTAATGAAAATCTTTATGAAGAGTTTGCTAAGTGTATGACTAGGGAATTTGAGATGAGCATGATGGATGAGCTCAAATTCTTCCTAGGACTACAAATCAAACAATGCAAGGATGAGATTTTCATCAACCAATCCAAGTACACAAAGGAGCTTCTCAAGAAGTTTGGAATGGATGGTTGCAAGAGTAGCAAGACACCAATGAGCACATCAACTAAACTTGATCAAGATGAAAAGGATAAGCCCATATATGAGAAGAAGTATATAAGTATGATTAGTTCTTTTCTTTTATGGCACCTAGACCTGATATAATGTGTAGAATTTGTTTGTGTACACATTTTTAATCTTGTCCTAAGAAATCTCATTTGCATACGGTTAAAAGAATTTTAAAATATTTACATGGCACATTTCATTTAGGCTTATGGTATCCTAGAAACACATTTTTTAACATAATTGGTTTTTTAGATGCAAATTATATCAGTAATTTACTTGATAGAAAGAGCACTTCTGGAACTTGCCATTTTCTTGGTGAATGTTTAGTTTCTTAGTTTAGCAAGAAACAAGTTTTGGTTGCATTGTCCACCATTGAAGCAAAATATGTGGCAATGGGTTATTATTATACTCAAGTCCTTTGGATGAACTAACAACTCAAGGACTATGGTCAAGTAGTTGATCACATTCCCATCAAATGTGACAATACAAGTGCCATAAATCTTTCAAAAAATCCCATCCAACATTCTAGGAGTGACATATAAAAATTAGGCATCATTTTTTAAGAGATCATGTGCAAAATGGTGATGTTGTATTAGAATTTATTGATACAATAAATCAACTTGCTCATATTTTTTCAAAACTCCTAAATGAAGAAAGGTTAAATTTCATAAAAAGGGAAATTGGCATGCTTGATGGAAGTTCCTTACCATAAATTTCCAAATTGCATAAAAGTTTTTCATTTGCATTCAAATTTCATGAATTTTATATTTTTTTGATATTCATATTTAATATTTTCTTCTCTTATTTAATCTTGAATTGAGATGACTTTTGATTTAATTCAATTCGATTATTTGAATTTATGATATTTGGTTGCATTTTGGTTACTTTATGGTTGATTTTTGGTATCTATGGTATGATTGTTTGATTTTTTTAATGATTGAATGATGTTTTAGTGCTTAATAGGTATAATTGTATCTATTTTGATATGGAGTTATAATGCTAATTGCATTGCATAACATTTCCTTCTAATTTTTTTTCAAAAATTTTTGGTTATCATGAAATCCCCGTCGCAATCCCTATTTCGCAGTTGCAACATTTAAAGATCTAGCCATTTTTTATTTAGCTTTAAACATCTTGCTAGCGATTGTAAATAGCGGATGCAATTTTTGAAAATTCAAAAATCGGGTCATGAAAATTCAGCATAAAATTTGGTGTGTGCTGTCGCCTGCACCCAAATTAAACCAACTATCCACAAAACTATATATATAGCTAGCCGTAAGCAGGGTCGATCCCACGAGGAACTTTGAGTTGAAAAACACAAAATCTCAATTGAATGTAACAAGGGGGGTTTTTGAGAAGCAATTAAATTAAGAAAACTGAATAAACAAATGAAAACAGGCAGAAAGTATTTAAAAGGAATTCAATAGAAAACGAACCTTGGCTGCCAATCCGTCCGCCATAGGCAATTTCATCCAATCATCGATATCAAACATAGCAAAATGATATTCAAATACTTGTGGCAATAATCAGAGATTATTTGTTTTCTCTTTTTTTTTTTTTTTAATATCTTAACAAAACCACGTATCTCATTAAGAACTTAGAAATTAACCTAATCTTGGTACGACCTAAGATTAAATTAAAACCCAGTTTTAAGATTTGAAAACCCACAATCTTAATTCTAAATAGCTAACGCCACATATTTAGTTTTAAGAAGATTTATTTCCCTAGGATCCCAAAATTCTAACGCCGATATTTTAAAATCCTAGTTGCTACTATGATCAAAGCTTTGCACAGTTACGAATGCAAATATGATCTAACCGGTGATGAGTTTAATGAGAAAATCCAATGTGCACCTTGGTTTCTAATCAACCTAATCACAAATAGAATTGCAGAAAATAAATCAATAAATGAATAACACTTGCCTTCATTAAAATACGTAATCTCATGGGTCAAAGATTGGCCTATGGCTTTTGGTTTTCAGCCAAGAAAATAGGTTTAGCCTCTAATGGCCATTACAATTGCTGAATAAAGAAGAAGGAAGAGAAATCTAAATTCAGTCCCCTCTTCCCTCAAAATAAATCCTATTAATAGGTAAAATAATCCCCCAAAATAACTGATAAAAGATCTGCAAAATATCCCTAAAATCCCTCAAAATTCGATTTACAAAATAAAAGGAAAAATGGATATGTTTATAGCTGTAATTTCCTATTTTTGGACTACAGTAACTCCCTAAGCGTGCCCACGCTTAGTCAGGAAATCGGTCCATCAGCTCAGCACAGCACTCCCTTCAGTTTTTAACTCCCAAATTCAGTATTTTCAGCTTCTTTTTCCACTATTTTGCTTCCTAAACTGAAATGAATAAAAGGCAAATAATAGCATTAGTTTAAGGATTATTTACGCTCAAAAAATAGGGAAATTAATGCTAAAATAATGCTCAATTATAATCCTATCAAATTCCCCCACACTTAGTCTTTGCTGGCCCTTGAGCAAATCAGAAATCAAAACAAAACATAGTAGCAAAGAAAACTCAAAAATAAACAACTAAGCAAACTCAACAAACTCATCCATCCAAACACCAAGAGCACAAACTCCACCAAGTATAAATAACTCAAAATTCAAGTGCCAATACCCCTCATAATAGATTTTCATCGACTAAAAGCAAAATCAATTTAAGACAACTTTGTTCAAGATTAAACACAAAATCAAAGTAAACTTCCTTATAGGGTTCCGCTCTTATTCACTCAAGTGTTTAGGTTATACAATGATCGCTCAAAGCATTATCTAAAAGAAAGCACAACCATAAACTTGCAAACTCACCAAGTCTCCACCACCTATAGCATATGGAAATTTGAATCAAAAGGACTTTAGCATTGGGTTGTAACGGGGCTGGGGTTAAGGTATGGATTAGGTAAAAATAGGGTGAAAATCATGAAATCCAACAAGTAATTAAGCAACTAAATCTAACAAAGAATTCCGTCAATCATTTTTCTTTCTTTCCCTTCCTAGAACTTTTACTCTTATTTTTATCAACAGAAAATGCATCAACCATAGTTGCTACTTTATTCATTTTTCTTCTTCTTCTTCTTTTTTTTTTTTATTATTATTTTGAGAGTTCAGAACTGAAATTCTCTTCTCTTTGTCTCTTTTTTTTTTTACGTGAATATAGAAAACAATAGTTCAAGAAGGAAAAATTTCATTGAATATATAACTGAAAAACTTTGCTTAGAAAAATTCAGAATTTTCTTACTTAAAAACTCATTAAAATTCATGATTTGGGTGCAAGAAAATTAACAAGGCTTTTGGGTTTAAAACATGGGTGTTCATGAAAGAAAGATAGGAAATGGCTCAAATGGGCTGTCAAGGGAAAACACATAAGGGTGGCTGTTTAAGCTAAATGGTCTTATTAAAAAATGGCCTTAATCATGTTCAAATTTCCACATACACTGTAGCCTCAATATGGTGAGAAAGCAAACTCTAGAGGTTTTCAAATTAGACAAGCATCACACACAAGAAGAAATTTCAGACTGAGATTGAAGTTTTCAGCCCATTTCTTTTTTCTTTTCAAATTCTCACATGGTATAAAGGTGAAGTTTACTTTAACCCTATGCTCAACCTATCCCTTAATTATCAAACTTTGATTAAGTGCTTAAAATCAGTTTATTACTACCATTCAGAGCATCAAACACCATCAAATTCAAGTTATCTAACTCAGCTTTGTAAACACTCATAGACTAATCAAAATGAGTTTGAAGAGTTTGATGCTCAAGCCATGTTGCTAATAAATCAAGCCATGTTGCTAATAAATCAACTTGCTCATATTTTTTCAAAACTCCTAAATGAAGAAAGCTTAAATTTCATAAAAAGGGAAATTGGCATGCTTGATGGAAGTTCCTTACCATAAATTTCCAAATTGCATAAAAGTTTTTCATTTGCATTCAAATTTCATGAATTTTATATTTTTTTGATATTCATATTTAATATTTTCTTCTCTTATTTAATCTTGAATTGAGATGACTTTTGATTTAATTCAATTCGATTATCTGAATTTATGATATTTGGTTGCATTTTGGTTACTTTATGGTTGATTTTTGGTATCTATGGTATGATTGTTTGATTTTTTATGATTGAATGATGTTTTAGTGCTTAATAGGTATAATTGTATCTATTTTGATATGGAGTTATAATGCTAATTGCATTGCATAACATTTCCTTCTAATTTTTTTTCAAAAATTTTTGGTTATCATGAAATCCCCGTCGCAATCCCTATTTTGTGGTTGCGACATTTAAAGATCTAGCCATTTTTTATTTAGCTTTAAACATCTTGCTAGCGATTGTAAATAGTGGATGCAATTTTTGAAAATTCAAAAATTAGGTCATGACAGGGTAATCACGTTCGAGTTTCAGTTGGCTAACATAAAAAAAAAAACCTAGCCATTTTCAAACAGGCAAATTTGCATTTAATTCTCTTTTTGACAATTTTATATCCTTTTTTTTACAAGAATTTAGCCTATAAATACCCTAACTATCAATCACAATCACTTTCTAACTCTAATTTCATCTCTTACTTGAATTCCTAACAGTTTTTTTACCTCAAAATCTCTTATATTCTTCTCCCTTTTCCATCAATTTACAAATTATTTTATCTTCTTTTCTTCTCTAATCTCTTTTTAACCAAAAAATTACATCTAGAAGAAGTTTAAGAAAAGGAAATGAGGTTCAAAACTCTCAACAACCCTCTCTTCTTGAACCTATGAGGGGAGTTACCCAAGAAGAAAAAAAAAATCACTAAAGAATCCAAGATAAAACCATCCTCCCTTCCAAAATTCCTAGCCTAGTGTGTCTCAAAACCCTAGTGTCACATCCTAACCTTAGAGATATGACGGGCCTAGAACACGGGGAGACATAAGGTCACCCACGCCCGTAGAACCCACTTACAAATAAACAAATCATACTTAGGATCTTACCAAACCTCTTACATTAACTCATTTAAAACATTTAGATGACTACCATAAATTGCGGAAGACTTAAGATAAATCATTACATATAAAATCCGTAAAGAAAATAATATATCTCAATAAGTATCAATCAACAATCCCGAAGCATTTAATGACAAGACTTCATAAAAATAGTATTATTGATAACTCAGACAAGAAATTCCCCAAGCGAAATAAAATGCTTGAGCCATCACCTTGCCTCCTCACATTTGCTCACTTGGAACCACATAAGGAAAAAGAGGTGAGATAGATGATCTCAATGAGTAAACGAAAAGGCACATACATTATCACATATTCCTTTGAAAAGGAAACACATAGCTTATACACATAATTCATGATTTATAATTCATGAATCAGGTTGCAATTTAGCAAGGGTTCAATTTGGCAAGTTTGCAGAAATCATACTTATAAAACATAGTGAGTGAAGGCTATTGCTTTATCACTCGAACACATTGAGGAGAGGTGGCCTTATACCACATTCCAACTCCTATCACGTAGAAGGCGTGAAGTTGATTAGGCCCCACGGCTAGAACCGTCCCTTCTAGCTGAGGTGGATACACTACCCCTATCCATCGGGTAAGACCATATGCATAGGTTCCAATGATTACCCGCTTCAGCATGAGGATTCTGCATAAATGGTAAAAGGTACTACAGCTAGAGCTAATGATAATCACAATTAACAATATCACATAAGGCAACAATAACATGTATTTCAATAACAATAGTGGTTTAGCTTTTAAACAATGATACAATGATAGTGTAGTTCTAGAAAGAATACAAGTTAGGGTGTTATTCACAAGAAATTCTCATTGGATAAACAAAATAGTTTGGAGCAAATGTCCCTTGGCAACCTAAGCTTGACAAAGAAATCATATAATAATATTTAAAATGGAAAGAACTTGGGTTTCAAAGATCACAAAAGGTTCACATAACAATATATCACATTCTTGTAACACAACAAAATGTTGTTTACACTTATAACATGAATGTGGCATTTGCCCACACTTGAAGAATGAATACGATGTTTACTCACCTTGGAGTTCCTTTGCTCCTAGTACACATAGTCTCTTTGCACTTCTAAAGCTCCTCAAACTCTAACATAATATTTGATTTAATACTTAGTATTTATTTACTCATGATGCTCCTATCCCATAACTACCCATGTACATATAGCATACACATTAGAGTTCACACATAGGTGTACTCATCACTTACACATAACACGTTGACTTTAAAAGTCTTGCATACTTAGGCCTTATAGGCTCATATGAAAATACATTGCAATCATATTAATACCTTTTTAAGGTCATCACCATATTATTACCTCAATATCAATTCACTTTAACAATTATCTTAGTTCACTTCACACTTCCATACATGTCAACTTAACAATTAACCTTTCACGCGTCATTTTTAACTCTTATGATCCCTTTCACTTCATTAATTCATAATCATATGTTCATCATCAATTCATCATAACATCTAGTTTGATATTTCTCAATCACATTTGCATTCTAATCACAATATAAGGTTAAGATACTTTAAGTATACCTTAAGTATACCAAAACGCATTTAAGCTTATCTAGGATCATACCTTCATCTAACATGCTATTTTATCATTTATTATACATATATACATGTCAATAATCATCAAAACACATTACATAAAAATTATAAGCATTGAGACAAAAATGTTCATGTAGGCTGAATGCATCATCAAGTAAAAACCAAATTCTTCTTCTTTTCGCACTTTCCGTCTATTTCAAAAATATGTAAAAACATGGTTTGAACTAAGAATTTTCATGTAAATACAACAAAAATCATTTTAGAATTTAAATCCATAAGAATTGACCGCTCTTGGTGTTATTTATACACAAAAATTTAACTTTCAAATCATAGAGCACAAAACCATGAGTTTTCTTATTTTCGGTATTTTCTAGTCATTTCAGAAATATGCAAACAGGTTGTTTAAACTATTATTTTTCATTCAATCATAGCAAATATTAGTTTAGGACACATCTACATATAATTCGGCAGCTATGAATAGGGTTTATACAAAAAAATTCTAAGTTTAAAGGCTTAGGTGAAAAATCATGAGTTTTCGCGCTTTCCGCGCATTTCGTTTATTTCAGCGATAAACATAAACATGATTCAAATCCTTATTTTTCATCTAAACAAAACAAATATCATATTAGAACACTTATTCATACAAATTGGCAGCCATATGTCCATTCAAGAATAATATTTTCTAACGTCCAAATTCTAACACGAAAACCTTGAACTCCTTCATTTTTTGAAACTTTTCGGTCATCACAGAAATATGCAGAAATATTATTTAATCCAATATTTTTCATCAAAACAAATAAAAAATTAGTTTAAAATACAACCATGCACAAATCGCCCCCACACCCCCCCCACCCCCCCATGATGTTTATGCATAAAAATTGTGATTTTAAGTTATAGAATTCACCTTTGGAGGAATCTCGCGGAAAGAATCGTGTTTTCGGTAGAAAATATATTTTCTCTCCCAAAAACTCACTCAAATAGAATTAAATCTGTAAAAATCAGTAATCAAACAGTTCAAAATAATTTTTCCATAATTTATTTCATAGAAATCAGTTTAGAAATCGAAAGGAAAGAAAAACTTACGATTACGGTCAAGAAATCGCAAAATGGAAAGGTGCTTTCTTAATTTTGGTAGAGAGAAATATTTTGAGAGAATTTTCTGCCAAGATATAGAAAGAATAAGAGAATGGCTACTGGAACTTTAGTTTTGGCCAAAATTTAGGTTATATATTAGGATTTGGGTGAAATTTCCACTAATACCCTTAATGAATTAGATTAGGAGGATTTTGGTGTAGTGGGCTTTTGGGTATTTGGGCTTTTCCTTTAAATTTTTTGCTGAATAGGAATTAAAATAAAAAGAATATTTTTCTTATTAATTTTGGAACATTTCCCTCAAAAATATTTATTTTAAAGTATTTTAAAAATACCCATAAAATTATTTTATGCTTAAAAATTGTCTTATGCATGAAAATTCATTTTATTTAAAATAAATTCTTTTATGAAAATGCACTTCATGTAAATCATTTATTTCACAATAGCAACACATATTATGCATATTAAAATTAATTTAATATGCCACATACTCATCAATCACTTAGATCACAAATTTTAACACAAGCACACACTTAACCTTAATAGTTCTAAATCAAGCAATTTATCACGAAAATTCCTAGGGTGGGTGTGGGTTGTTACGTTCTCCCCCCTTAAAGAAATTTGTCCTCGAATTTAAACCCTTACATAGTTTCTCTTGAAAAGCTGAGGATGCTTCTGTCGCATCTCTTCCTCCGCTTCCCAAGTGCACTCATCTATCCCATGATTTCGCTACTGAACCTTAATCATGGGTATTTCCTTATTTCTTAACTTCTTTACTTGTTGATCCACTATAGCTATCAGTGACTCCTCATAAGATAGTTGTTCATTTAACGTAATGTCTGGAGGTAAAAGAACGTGCGATAGATCTGATACATACTTCCTTAGCATTGAGATGTGGAACATTGGGTGCACATGTGCCAACATTGGAGGCAGGGCAAGTCTATAAGATACTTCTCCAACCTTATCTAAGATTTCGAAAGGACCAATGAAATGAGGTGATAATTCCCTTTCTTGCCAAATCTCATAACTCCTTTCATTGGCGAGACCTTTAAGAATACGTGATCTCCCACGGCGAATTGGACTTCTTTTCGCTTAGGGTCCACGTAACTCTTTTGCCGACTGAATGCCATCTTCAGTCAATCTTGAATCAATGGTACTTTCTCGGTAGTCTCTTTAAGCAATTTGGGTATTTCTATATGCTTGTCTCTAGGCTCAATCTAGCAAATTAGAGAACGACATCTTCTCCCATACAATGCTTCGTATGGTGCCATGCCAATGGATGAATGATAGCTATTATTGTTGGCAAATTCAATCAAGGGTAAATACTTATCCCAGCTACTGCCCAAGTCCAAGACGCACATCCTTAGCATGTCCTCGAGTGTCTGAATTGTTCTTTCATACTGGCTGTCCGTTTGAGGGTGAAACGCCGTACTAAAATCTAGTTGTGTTCCTAACACTTCTTGTAACTTCTGCTAAAACCTTGAGGTGAATTGAGTTCCTCGATCTAAGATGATAGAAATTGGCACTCCATAAAGTTTTACGTTCTCATCTACGTACAACTGCGCATACTGAGCTGCAGAATATATGGTCTTAACTCCTAGGAAATGAGCAGACTTTGTCAATCTATCCACTATGACCCACATAGAATCATGTCCTTTGGGGGTTCTAGGCAAACCAATAACAAAGTCCATAGTGATGCGCTCCCATTTCCATTCAGGTAGTCGAATATCTTGTAGCAGTCCTGGGGGTTGCTGATGTTCATACTTGACTTACTGGCAAGTTAAGCAGGATGCTACAAACATAGCCACATCTTTCTTCAAACTAGGCCACCAATAGTTAGCCTTCACATCATGGTACATCTTGGTAGTTCCAGGATGAGCAAAGTAAGGTGTCTGATGTGCCTCCTTCAATATCCTTTCCTTTAGTCCTTTCACATCAGGCACACATACTCTATTCTTGCACTTTAAAATTCTATTGAGTACCTTAAACTCAGAGTTCTTTCCTTCTCTCATCTCATCCTTCAACTTCACCAAGTATAGGTCCCGATCTTGTGAATCCCTTATTTCTTCCATTAATTTAGACCTTACTTGAAAATGAGCCAATAAAACTCTTGATCCTCCAATCTCCAGTTTCAATCTTTGATTAAACAATTCCTTTAGTTCCTTTATGATCGGCCTCTTTTTCACATCCACATGGGCTAGGCTTCCTATCGACTTTCGACTCAAGGCATCTGCCACTACATTCGCCTTCTCGGGATGATAGAGGATCTGACAGTCATAATCCTTCAATAGTTCAATCCATCTCCTTTGTCTTAGATTGAGGTCTCTTTGGCTCAAGATGTACTGAAGACTCTTATGATCCGTGTAGATCTCACACTTTGTCCCATACATGTAATGTCTTCAGATCTTTAGAGCGAACACTACTGCGGCTAATTCTAAATCATGAATAGGGTAATTCACTTCATGTCTCTTTAGTTGTCGTGATGCATAGGTGATGACTTTACCATTTTGCATCAAAACACACCCAAGTCCTACTCTCGAAGCATCGCAGTAGACTGTGAACCCTTCTTCGTCTTCTGGTAATGTCAAAACTGGAGCCGATACCAAACACTCCTTGAGCTTTTGAAAACTCTTCTCATAGGACTCTTCCTAATTGAACTTAACTTTCTTTCTCGTCAACTTGGTCAATGGGGCTGCTATGTCAGAAAAGTCCTGTATGAATCTACGATAATATCCCGCCATGCCCAAGAAACTTCACACTTCTGAAACTATTGTGGGCCTTAGCCAATTCGCTACCGCTTCAACTTTCTTAGGATCAATTTGAATTCCTTCCTTACTTACTACATGTCCAAGAAAGTTGACAGACTCCATCCAAAACTCATACTTGGATAACTTAGCATAGAGTTGATGGTCACGTAACATTTGAAGCACGATCCTCAGATGTTCTTCATGTTACTCATTATTCTTTGAGTAAATCAGGATGTCGTCGATGAATACGATCATGAACTTGTCAAGGAATGGCTTGAATACTCGATTCATCAAGTCCACGAAAGCAGCAGGAGCATTCGTCAAATCGAATGGCAAAACTGTGAATTCGTAGTGTCTATATCTAGTACAAAAGGCAGTCTTGCAGATATCTTTTCCTCGGATCTTTAGTTGATGATAGGCAGACCTTAAGTCGATTTTGGAGAAGTGACCAGCTCCTTGCAATTGATTAAAAAGATCATCGATCCTCGGCAATGGGTATCTATTCTTCACAGTGACTTTGTTAAGTTGATGATAGTCGATGTGCTCTTTACGAACAACACTGGTGTGCCCCATGGTGAACTGCTTGGTCGAATGAAGCCCTTATCAAGTAGATTATGCAATTGTGTCTTTAACTCCTTCAGCTCCATTGGTGCCATACGATATGGCGGTATCGATATCGGCTGCATACCGGGTAGCAGTTTGATGTTGAACTCGATCTCACAATCAGGGGGTAATCCAGGTAAATCTTCGGGAAAGACGTCTATGAACTCGTCCACTACTGGAATGCTCTCATCTCGAATGGCAGCTTCTTTGCTAGTGTCTATTATGTGGGCTAGATACACTTGGCATCCTTTCCTTAACATCCGCCTCGCTCCTAAGGCCGATATCAAGTTCAGATCATTCTCATTCCTATCTCCTTGGTACATAAACTCCTTTCCATCTAGTTCGAAACTCGAGAAGTTTCTGTCTACAGTCAATACGAGCTCTATGCTCATACAACCAGTCCATCCATAATATCACATCGAATTCTAGTACGTCTAATTTTAGGAACATTATCGAAAGTGTTTGTCCATTAATGTCTACATCACAGCCCTTATACTTATACTTTACTTCCATCACTTCCCCTAAAGGAGTTGCTATTACTAATGGCTCACCCATCAATTCCTTATTTATACCTAAGTACTTAGCAAAGCAAGGCGACACAAAAGAATGGGTAGCACCATAATCAATTAAACATTTTGTAGATGGGGATGATACCTATGATGGCGGTGTGCAAATCGCGAGCCTCTTGTGGATTTAACGCGAAGACTCGACCCTTGCCCTTATTCTCTGTCGTTGGTGCATTCCTAACCATTTGTCCTTTGTCCTTGATTCCTTGTCCTTGCATTTGGAATGGCCTAGATTATGATTGCACTGTGGTCCCATTCCCTTGACTCCTCATCTAAGGGCAGTCCTTTATGAAGTGCCCCATTTGCCCACACCTAAGGCAAGTGCCAGTATCTTTCCGATAGATTCCATTATGTTTCTTTCCACATTTGCCGCAAGTGGGGATTTCTTGCTTAGTCTGACCATTTTGTGGTCCAGATGATGAGAACTCCTTCTTTGGTTCTCCTCCACTTCCATGTTGTCCCTTATGTCTTTTGTTTTTATGCCTTCCCTTTTGGTCTCGTTCAACTCGCTCGGCTCTCTCCGCCTTATATCTTTTCTCCATGACCTTGGCTTTGTCCACGAGCTTGGCTAAGGTTGGAATTCTATTGTTGCCAATGAATTGAATAGAGGTGCGATCAGTCCTCTAAGGAAACGATTGATGCGACTTGCTTCGGTAGGAACGATGTTGACAGCGAATCGACTAAGTCGATTAATCTCCTTAGCATAATCCGACACGGACATTCCTGGTTTTTGCTTCAATTGCTCGAACTATAATGCCCTATCTTGCCTTTCTCCTTCTGGTAAGAACTAATCCATTACTTTTTGCTTAAACTCTGCCCACGTAGGTAGGTCTGCCCGGTAAAGTCATTCTTCAACATTCCTCTCATACCAGTACTAAGCTTTTTTCTTGAGTTGGAGTCCTACCAACTCAATCACTTGAGCATCTGAGCAAGATAAATGATGGACTAGCTTATCCATCTCATCCAAAAATTCATGAGGGTCATCTCCTTCCTCACCACAAAAGGTAGGCGGTTGCAGCTTCTTAAACTCCGCCATGGTCATTCCTTCGTCAAGTAGCCATTTCCTCTCTCTCTAAGTAGGTGTCATTATCGTAGGTGGCATAACACCATTCCTTTCTTGAGTCGGTGGTGCCTCTCGCCTTTGAGCTTGTAGCTTATCCAATTCTTTGCGCAAATCCCTCATCTCTTCATGCATAGTGTGCACTTCTTGTGAAGATGCTTGCTCACTAGAGCCGATAGTTGGTGCCCTCGAGTTGGATCTTTCTCTTGACCATATAGGTGTAGAGGTAGCATTCGATGCGGTGTCCGATATAACATCATCATTAGCCCTAACAGATTGGGCAACTGTGCGAACCTTCTTCTTGGGAGGCATTCTATCTATCATAATAAGGGAATTTAGTACTAATCCCCTATCCTAACCCATTTAATCTCCCCTTATCCTAGCACACATTATCATGCATTTACCATATCACATCACTAGGCACATGTCACGTATGATTTGCATATCACATAGTTTTGCACATATCACATATCATAATCATATAGCATATATCTCATAATATCACACTATAGCATAATAATGAAGGAAATCATCTCATCCTAGGTAACTAGGCAATCAAGGAAAATCATTCATATCATATAAAGTGCTATGCCGTCACGTCGATCATCATATCTACTCGACCTAGTTATTGTGTCCACCTCCAGAGCAATCAGGAGCGACATGGCCACTGCTACCACATCGGTAGCAAAGAAGATCTCTATCTTGACGGCGATTAGTTGAAGATGCAGACTTCACTGGCGAGTAATCTCCTCTATGCTCAACAATCCCTGACCTGAGTTGCTCTATATCCTCTCTTAGTGCATGAATCATGACCTTAAGACATCAGTTTTCCTCCTTCAAGTATGAATAGTTATCCTCCAATTTTTGAACCTTACTATATACCTAATCAGGATCTAAGTGCTCCTCGGGGTCCTCCTCTTCGTCAGGGGTCTTCTCTTTCATGGAGCGAATCACAGTTACAACTTTCTCGAGCATCTTTGGCCAAGTCCTCTTACAGGTCACAAAGGGTGCTCTGGGTTGTGGTCCTTGAGCAGGTGTAATCTTCTTGGTCATCTGTTAGAAGAATCGTAATGCATGCAAATAATAACAAGGATTACTAAAATCTACTAGGATTTTATGGAATTATGCTAACGATAGACTGCAAGTGACATGACAGGAAAATTCCTATGCTCTAGGATTTTACTTAAGCAACTCATATAAAACAAGCCTAAACAAGACTTTTAAAAACTACGGCTTTGATACCACCTTTGTCACATCCTAACCTTAGAGATATGACAGTCCTAGAACATGGGGAGACATAAGGTCACCCACGCCCGTAGAACCCACTTACATATAAATAAATCATACTTAGGATCTTACCAAACCTCTTACATTAACTCATTTAAAACATTTAGATGAATACCATAAATTGCGAAAGACTTAGGATAAATCATTACATATAAAATCCGTAAAGAAAATAATATATCTCAATAAGTATCAATCAATAATTTCGGAGCATCTAATGACAAGACTTCATAAAAATAGTATTATTGATAACTCGGACAAGGAATTCCCCAAGCGAAGTAGAATGCTTGAGCCATCACCTTGCCTCCTCACATTTGCTCACCTGGAACCACACAGGGAAAAAGGGGTGAGATAGATGATCTCAATGAGTAAACGAAAAGGCACATACATTATCACATATTCCTTTGAAAAGGAAACACATAGCTTATACACATAGTTCATAATTTATAATTCATGAATCAGGTTGCAAATTAAGTAAGGGTTCAATTTGGCAAGTTTGCAGAAATCACACTTATTACACTTAGTGAGTGAAGGCTATTACTCTATCACCTCGAACATATTGAGGAGAGGTAGCCTTGTACCAAATTCCAACTCCTATCACGTAGAAGGTGTGAAGCTGATCAGGCCCCACGGCTAGAACCATCCCTTCTAGCTGAGGTGGATACACTATCCCTATCCATCGGGTTAAGACTGTGGACACTTGCCATTGACTTTAATTTCTTTTATAATTTTTATGGACTCTCTTTAAAGGACCTAGCCAATATTTTTGGTCTTCAAATTGAAGGTGCCTATAGCTCTAGTGATCTTTCCATAGAACTAAACCCTTTTTGGATCAAAATTTCAATTGAACCTAAATTTGATCCAAAAACATCCTTGGCCAAACACATCAAAACTCTTTCCATTTGGGTGCTCCATAGAGTTTTCACCCTGTCTATCAATGCTAAAGGGGATGACAATGGAAAAGTCTCCTAAAAGGACTTATTCTTTCTATATGGCCTTGTTAAAGAAAAGGGCATTCAAATGCTCATTTCTAGTAGATCAATTTCCTTCATCTTTTTCCACTAAAAAGAGTGCCATTCTTCTTTTCCTCATGCAAATTACTAAACATGTTGGTGCTCTTACTCCTCCCAACAAAGCCATTTCTCTCAAAATTATATCAAGAAATCCCTTATAACTTTCAGTATATGATCAATGCAAAGGCATTGAGGGAGAAGAAATGAAAATATTATTATATTTTTGGAGAGATAAGGGTCCAAGAAAAGGCTAGAAAAAGGCTTAGGGTGGTGCTTAGAGAAGTAGCCAAGCAAGGGAAGAAAAAACTCAAGAAGAACCTATAGAACCTGCACCTCAAACTCAAAATGAGTACCAATATGCACATTCATAAATTCTTGAGGACACTCAATATTCTAAATCACCTTTACCATGAAATTTATAATATTCAAGGTCACATGGGTCTTCCTTAATGTAATTTACAAGATTGGGAGTTTAGTAGAGATGAGGAAGAGCCCGATTATAATGATTTGAAAGTAATTTTATATATTTAAGTTTAATTTAATTATCAAATAAAAAAAGGGAAGATTGTTAACTTAGGTTATTTCAAAACTTATTCAATCTCTATTGATTTTTGACAATCAAATTAAAGTTATTTTATGTGTGTTTTTAGTATTTATTTTGCAGACAAAATATATTAGATAAGTTGGAATTCAAAGATTCAAAAATTCTCTTAAGTCATGAAACCTGGCCTTTGAATCATGACCAAGAAACAAGAATCACAACCATAGAATAAGTTCTCGCAACCAAGACTGAATTAAATGCCAAATGTTTAACTTTTTGCCTTGAGTTACAATCGTGAAATGTGACTTTCATAAAGCAACTCTTCACCCCAACGGATAGTTGAACTGCTAATGAGAAATGCCACATGTCATGTAGTCATTTGAGATCTTTAAAGACAGCGACTGTGAAATGTTCATCTTGTGCGTGAAAAGGTAGTTAGTGATCATGAAAAAGGCTTAGGGACTGCGACATGGCTTTGATAGAGCATTTAATGTAAGACTTTATGGCTATTATTGAGAATCTCTTACCTGTACTCTTTGTAATGGAAATTTAGGAGGGAGAAAATTATAGATACCCCCTTCAAAGACCCTCATAACAATCTAACAACCTTCATTTAAAGCCAAACTCTTGCAAATTCATTTCTTAAATCCTTAACTCTTTAATTGTATTTATTTGGTTGTTGTAAGAGCATTCATTGCTCAAAAGGGTTGAGTGTTAGCCTTTAAAACACATTGAATTAGGTTGAGAGTGGAGCCAATAGAAAAATTTTGTATAGGTTTGAGTGTGAGCCTAAAAGGGAAATACTTGTAAGGATTGTGTATTAGCCATTAAAACACATTGAGAGTTGGAAGTGACCTTGAAACTCCATTGTAATTATCTAGTAATAGAAGAATACCCAACTGAAATTAGGGAATGGACGTAGGATTTCTTAAAACCCGAACCACTATAAAATTACTTGTGTCCATTTTCTTTCTTTATCTCTTTTCATTTAAATTTAAATTTCCTACCAATTCAACCCTTTTGGTGCACAAGGTCAACACTAGTGATCATTGGTGGGATTGAAAACTTGTCTTTAGACCCCTAACCAAGATTGCTTGTTGGTAAACCAATTAATTCAGATGATATTGAAGGTAGTAGAGGCTATATCATCCTTTGCAATACAATTCAAATTTGTATTGGAAAACAATGCATTATAAGTTATTTACATGTAAATGTATTAATTAATTGTTCATAAAATGAAATGATTTGTAGTAGTATACCAACAAAGTGGAGGTTCATTAAATAGTCTGCAATTACTGCACCCCAAAGTTGGTCAATATAATTTTGCAGTCTAGACTTACATTGAGGACATGCTTTATACCATCAACCTTTTGAAATATCAACTTCTTTATGATTGCTTCATATGTAAACTTTATGTTCTGTACTAAATAAAGAAGCTAATTATTGATAAAAAAAAAAATGGTTGGCAACATAAAGAAATCCATTAGTAACGTAATTCATTGACAGATTAGAGACAACCCACATTTTCACCTAACAGTTTTCATCCCATCAGTTAGTAAATTTACCGACAACAAAAATGTCCAGTAAATTTTAATAAATTGTGGCAAAATTATGACCTAAAATTTAATAAAATATTTGGACACTATCAATAAACTATTGGTAAAGATAAAATAATAAATTAAAATGATAAATTTTTGTCAGTAAATCATTGGTACAAGGAAATAAAAAACATAATAAATATTATGAACCAACCGTTAAACTATTAGTAAGTGGAAATTAAAAAATATAATAAATATATATATATTATATTATAATATTTATATATATATATAATATAATATATATATATATAGATGTATATAATATATATATATATATATATATATATATTTTAT
>CANTUT010000874.1:0-12500 GCA_947687605.1 Reutealis trisperma
CATACATACATACATACATATATATATATGTATTTAATGGTAAGCTTGACTGACATGGAAGCTCTAACCAATCTACTCAAAAATGCAAGAAGAGAACCTTTAAACTATTTTCATCTCTACCCTAGACGTTCAACGAGCCAACTAGGCTTTAGCTAGCCAATAATCCACTTTTTAATAATGCCCTAATTCATCTTACTTCTGCTTTCACTAATGCTTTAAGCTTCCAACACCAACTTGTCATCGATGAAGTGAGAGGAATGTTGAACCAAGCTAAGCCCATTAATGTTATACCTACCATTGACATGATTCATAATTTTACATCCTCAATCTCAAACACCAATGCCATTCTAGCCTCAGCCATGCCATCATTCTTAGATACTAACCTTGCCTCTTCTTTAAATCCTTTTCAAAGCAAGGAAAACCCCACCTCTTATGCTATCAAGAGACCTTTAAAGCTCAACATCAATGCACTATAGCAAACCCCCATAATGGAAAAAGGTGTAAGAAGAGCAATACCTCCACTCCCTTTACCTCTACTGAATGGAAGGATATGGACACCTACACTCCCCTTATTAATGTCAAGTGGGAGAGTATAGAGGTAGCTGTCATGACCAGTAGGCGACCCTTGAAATCTCAATGAAGGGCTTTCGCAAATTTAGGAGTTCCATTAGCAGTGGTTTATAAGAAGGATTTGGAGGCAAAAATGGTAAAACCCTTGGAACCAAGAGTCTCTCATAATCCCTTACCAAAGAGCTACCACCCCAATGAGTATTATGACTATCATCAAGGAGTGGAGCACTAAATCAATGCATGCAAAGCTATGAAACATAGAATCTAGGATCTGATTGACAGTGGTGACATCATCCCTCCTTAAGCAAAATCTAAGACCTTAATTCAACCTTGAGTGGCATAACATGAAGCGATTGTTGATTTGAGAGAATAAGGACACCTCCAAATAAAAAAAGATCAAAATAGTTGAAGCACAAAGAGCAAGTAAATGTAATTACTTATTGCACATTGGGTAATCAAATGATGCATCTCAATAAGGAGTGACAAGTTCAGAGAAGACCTTTGTCAAACCCATAATTCAAAGGTCAGAGCCTCTCACTATGAAGAAAACAGCAAATCATGGTGTAATGTTTTCTCATAATTTAAGCTCGCTAAGTTGAAAATCTAAAAGGGCGGCTTAGATAAAAGTTAGAGCTAAGGAAAAAGAGAGAGAGAGAGAGAAAGCTCATCCAAGTCATCTTCCCTCATATCCAAAGTTGTCAAATCATCTTCAACAAATTCATCTTGTCTCATGTCTCCAAAGTTATCCTTCCTCATTAAAGGCTCATTCTCTAAAGTTATGTTGTCTTCTATGCTTTTATCTACAAAGGGGGTATGTCTTCCTAGAACGTCATCATCTGTTGTTAATCCATCCTGTCACTTAACTCAAAGAGTTAATACGTATCTCTATTCTATCACATCCCTATCTCTCATTTGGGAGCATGATCCCCAATTTGTCTTCTTCCACTAGCCCATTCTTAAGGGCTCTTTGTTTCAACTAGTGTAGTCATTTACATCAAGTTAAACCAATTAAGTGCCAATTCAAGAGTCTCTTCAATCTTAAAAAATAAGAAAAGCTTGACTTGATCTTTTCCATGATTCATGCTTCAAAAAGCAAAACCATACTACCTCTATGATTCTTTTCAGAAGTTTTAGCCTACCTTCAAACCATTCTCGAATTTTATGAAATCATACTATTCTATCCCAAGCCTCATTGGCAAACTATACCATCATTTCAAGCTTAAGCCACGTACCATCCTTTCCTTGGCAAAATCTCATCATGGGCAAAACCAAAAATCGCAAGTCTCTCAAGACTCATTATCTTTGAATCTAGTTTCCTTGAAAAAATTAGAAGTCGAGGCATATCTTCCAAAGCCTATCATCCTCAAATTGATTAAGAATGACTTGAACCAGTCAAGGCCCATCTCATACATTTTTGGCAAATATCTCATTATCCTTAAAAGATTAAGCCTCATTGGCAAAACACATGATCCCTTAGAATCAAAGCCTCTTAAAGCCTATAAACCATTTTGATGCAACCATGTCAAAGGGCAAACTCCTATCCATAAGACTACAGTATCCTTGTGACCAAAACTTGTAGCACCATACATAAGCCAAAGCCAACCATCTAAAGCACCCTCGTAGAAAACTATCCTCAACACCTAAAAGCCTTCACCATGAAGCCCAAAACCAAAAGCCTTCGCCATAAAGCCCAAATCTAGAAGCCTTCATCAAGAAGCCCAAACCAAAAGCTTTCATCAAGAGGCACATGACCAAAAGCCTTCACTATGAAGCCCACTTCTAAAAGGCCTTCATTTATGAAGCTTATGATCTCCTCTAAGGCAAAATTAGACTGAGCCTTCCAAATTGATTGCCTAGCCTGACCTTTCCTCTAAGCCAATATTAGCCTCTCAAGTCTAGCATCCCAGCTTGATCTCTCTGATATAGTCTTAAGATAAAATCTGACCATGCCTTTTGAATGAACTCATCAAAAGGCCATAACTTGACTAAGCATCTAATATGATCTCTTACAAAGCCAAACCAGACTGAGCTTCCAAATGACCCTAGCCAAGGCCAATCTAACCTAGCCTTCCAAGATGATCTCCCCTAAAGCCAAACTAGAGGGCCATAACTGACTAAGCCAATTGCCAGACCTAACCAAAGACTTTCGTATGAACTTCTTTAGAGACAAGCCTGAGAAATTGACCTTTCCCAAAACTTGACCTAGCCTTTCAACTCAATCATCTCTAAGGACTTGCCCCCTGATCAATTTTTAATTCAGCTTCAAACCAAACCTTCTCCCAAGCCAAAACCACTTAAACCCAGCCCGACCTTTTTCAGCCATACTTGGCTTAACTTCTCAAAGTGACTTTTTCCTAGGCTGAACTAATAACTAGTGACCAAGTAGCCTCATACCTGATATGGCCCTAAGCTGGTTGTTTAATCCTATCCCAAATCAAAAGGTCATGCTTAACTAAGCATTTCAAGCTGACTAGCTCTATCTCTTCCTCCTCTAAGGCCAAACCAATAGCCTTTGATCGATCTTTCAACTAGCCTCATACCCGGTCCAACTATCCCCAAGCTAGTCTATCTAAACAAAATAGCCAAACCACTTTATCATTCTAAAGTGGGGACATTTCCCTCCCAAATATTCACCTTTCCAAAGTGGGGGCACCTTTCTCCTAAAAAAAAAACTCAGCATAACAAAATGACCCTTCACAGGTTCAAAGTATCCAATCATTACATAATCATATGCATTTTGCATTAAATAAACTCTTGAATCAAGGTGGTTTATTAGGTTAAACTTCACAAAGCAAGAAAGGATCACCTCTTCGCCGATTCCTACCAGACAAGGTCATCATCATTCCTACCAGACAGGATCATCTCTTAGCCGATTCCCACTAGACAAGGTGGTCATCATTCCTGCCAGACAGCATCACTTCTTTGCCAATTCCTACCAAACAAGGTCATCATCATTCCTGCCAGATCTTACCAAAGAGGGTCATCATCATACCCATCAGACAGGACCACCCCCTCGTAGATTCTTACCAGACAAGGTCGTTATCATTCCTGCCAAATAAGATCACTTCTTCATCGATTCCTACCAGATAGGGTCGTTATCATTCCTACCAGATAGGATCACCTCCTCGCTGATTCCTATAAGACAGAATCATCATCATACTTACCAGACAATATCACCTCCTCGTCGATTCCTACCAAATAGGGTCATCATCATTCCTACCAGACAGGAATAGCATTTTTAGCTCCTACCATTAGAAAAAATCTTAGGATCCATACCTTAAATCTGAATTAGGTATCTCTTTTAATCAGACCCATCTTAGGATAGTCTCAGGATCCATACCTTAAATTTGAATTAGATATCTCTTTTAATCAGACCCATCCTAAGATAGCCTCAAGATCTATAACTTAAATCTGAATTATGTATCACTTTTAATCAGACCCATCCTAGGACAACCTCAAGATCCATAGCTTAAATCTGAATTAGGTATCTCTTTCAATCAAACCTATCCTAGGATAGCCTCAAGATCCATACCTTAAATCTGAATTAGGTATCTCTTTTAATCTTAGGATCCATAACTTAAATCTAAATTAGGTATCTCTTTTAATTAGACCTATCCTCTGATAGTCTTAGGATTTATACCTTAAATATGAATTAGGTATCTCTTTTAATCAGACTGTCCTAAGATAGCCTTAGGATTATTTCACCCATAAATGTTTAGTAACGATCACCTAAGCATCCCTGCAGTTCCTTTTTCCATCGCTTTTATTTAAAATCCACCATTTTCACCTAAACATATATAGACTCTGACTTAGGCATCCATTTGATTCATTCTACCATCCCTCATCCTTGGGTTCACTATCATAAAAATTATCTTTTGTTCAAAGCCAATTATGATGAGGGGGGTAGCAGTGAACCCTTAAATTTGCACCTCCAGACAACCAGCACTTGATTATGAACTTATAAAATCAAATTAAGCATAAATCAAATCTTAAACGGACGAGAAATGGGCCAAAATAGCAAAACAAGTGAAGTTAAGCCTGACAGCCGTGAGGTGCAAGAGGTTTAGCAACTGCCTCAAGCTTCCTGGCGACAGTAGTTATGTTTTTCTGTATTTTTTGGTTTTTTCTTTATTTTGTGAACCTATCCTACATTGGAAGTGCATGAAACTTTCCCCCAACTTTTCCCCTATATATAGCGGTCCTCCCACTCCTTTTTTATGAACTCTTAACCTCTTAGTTTGCTTGATTAGCCTTTGCATCAAGTGAACTATCTCCATAAGTTTGGTCCATAAGAAATAAACTTTTTAGTTTAAAATTTTATTTAGGTGATCATTTTAAGGGATCTCTCCTCGAATCAGTCTGAGAAAGGCCCAATAATGTCGTCTGAGTTCACCGTTTGAAGGTTGTCATTTCGCCAAGCCAAGAAGGTGGAATTGTGATCCAGTTGTCCGCTTCATCTGCCCTACATCCCCAAGTCTCATTCTTGAAGGTATTTATTTCCTTTTCTATTATTTTCTTATTTTCTTGTTTTGTTTTAATTTTTCTTTTGCTTTATATTGTTTTGTTTGTTTCATTATTTTTCCCTTAGGATTGTTTAGTTTGTTCTTTTCATTTATTATTTCTTTACTTTGCATGTTTTATCATTTTCTTTTATTATTTTGAGGCATGTTAATTAGAATATTTTTTAATTAACTTGGTAAGTGATTTGAATCAATGCATCTACTTGTTAATTAAAACATAACCTAATTAACAACTCGATAATCAATCAATCTGATTTAATCAATTAACCCACTTTTCAATCAATAAACTAAAACGTGATAAAATGGCTAGGCTAAACTAACCCCTTTGCAAGAAGGTCGAACTACGTGGATTTTAACTACCATTCAAAGGGATATGTAGGCTTGCTTGTTTAAAGCATCAAATCCAATTTAAACAAGAAATAATCTTTTCTTGTATATTCTTTTATGAATTAGTTCTTTTTCTTTGTGCTATTTGCTTTTATTTTTTTTTTTATTATGATGTTGGTTTTGTTCCTCTTGTTCTTTATTTTTCTTTAATTATTGTTTTAGAATTATTTTAGGGAATGTGTGACTTCCCTAGAACCCATAAGGGCTAGAAGAAGTATCCCCTATTTTGGTTTTGAATTGTAAGTTAATTCCTTTACTTTATTGCTTTATTTTTTAGCTTTGAATGAATGTTTATTTATTTATTTATTCATGCATTAAGTAATTGTTCATGCATTATGAAAATTATTCATGAAATTTATTTTAGGTTATTTTGCATTAAAACTGCCAAATTAATTTTGTTAAAATAAACTGAAAATCTAGTCCCCAAATCCTTTTTGGTTTTGAGGCTAGTGATATTTTCTTTTGGGATATTAATTGGGGTCAATTTGGGTTTTACCCTTAATCTTTTCCCAAATAAAATAAAATTAAGGTGATGACTTTTTCAAAATCAACCTATCTAAATCCGAGGGTTCCATCATGAGTTCAAACCCAAATAAGTATTTTGATCCCACTTAGCATATCGAACTGGTGCTCGGGTGAGACCTCACAAATAGTGAGAGTCAAAATAATGACTTGGATGAGAGTGATGAAGAGGAGGAATTGGCAATGCTATTAAGGAGAGTCAAAGAGATCATCAAAATACAAAAAAAGAAAAGAGATCCTTTATGAAGTCTCCCTCTAACTCCAACTCCAATAAAGAAAACATGAATGAGGTGACATACTATGAATGTGGAAAGCAAGGTCTCATAAAATTGGAATGTCATAAGAACAAAAAGAAGAAGAACTGGAGCAAGGGAAAAAAAATGGGTTCAACGCTTCATGGGATGATGACTTGTCTAATGATGAGGAAAATGAGAAGTTTCCAACCTTTGCTTCATTGCCTTGGAGGATCCTAAAAATGAGGTATGCTCTACATCCCCCTCTTGTGATGTTGATGATATTGATATTATTGATCATAATGTGATTGATGATGAACTCATGTGAAGGAAAATTATCGAACAAACCACAATAGTACTTACTGGTTGTGATGTGAAAACGATTAAGATCAAACTAAAGTTACTGATCATTGGGAGTAATTACAAATGAAAAACTCCTTTTTTTTATCACAGCCTAAATTCCTCACTCTTTGTTGTAGAGATACACACTCAAGTTATATGTTTCATTCATATTAATTTCCTTTAACATGTCAACGATTTTTTATTACCAAAAATTTATCACCTAAAGAGTTCTAATAATATTTAACTAATAAATATTATCTTTAGATTTATCTAATAAATACTATCTTATATTGATCATATTATATATATATATTGGATATAAGTTTGATAATTTAAACTAATTAAATTATCTAAATAATAATTGGGTCGGGCTTCCCATTATGGAGGACCCGATCCATAAAATCCAACATCTCCCACTCACACTTAATAAGAATCACAATAAACTCAAGAGAACGCATTCTCTATACTCTGCAACAATCCATACTTAGAAAATAGGCCGTGCGACTAGCATACTTCGAGAGCTTAGTGCTATACATTTGTTAGGAATATGTAGCATATCGATTAAATAAATAATTTAGAGTTAGATCATATTATCACATTTTATCATCTCTCATGATCTCATTTATAATTGTATTTTGTATTCGTAATTATATTTCATCTCATAGATAAGATATAATTAGTGGACCAATGAATACAAGTTCATGTGATACTCCAACGATCTTCCTCTTCGCACGATTCTCTCAACCTTAACTTAACTTGCTTTTCTAGAAATCTCCCATTAGACTGTATCATTCATAGTCTTTAGGTAACATTCTAAGATAGAAATCATTAAATCAAGTCTCGATTAAATGATAAAAGTCGTAAGGGTATTTTTTAACGTTCACCTTTTACCTTAAGGTCTCACACAATATTTAGTTGAGATCTTTACTCATATTACCCTTTGTTAGTCAATTCAAGCACACATGGTATGAATCACGTGCTACAAGAATTTCTCCTTTCCCGTAAAGCATGTGTCTTTCTCAAAATAATGTTGTATAGATGCAGTTTATATACGCTTAATATCTAACTTGAGTTCACATAACTACTCTTTAAACTTATCTCTCTGGAACTCACATCTGGCAATGAAGATAGATATAGTGAAATCTCTAATCACTTAACCTTATCATAATGACCTTTAGTCATTATAAAGGTCGATATATAGAATTTTAAGTTCGAGCTCTCTGTTATCATTTAGATGATAAACTTAAAATTTATCTCATCTCTATACATCACTTAAATGATAGAGGTGATTACCTGTGTGAGAGGGTTAATCTTTTATCTATCCGACACACTTTCAGAATGAAGAATGTAATAAGTAACTTTCATATGTATGTATGCTAATAAATAGTATTATCATTTAGACATTAATGACAAATTCGTAAACATTGGAAAATTTTAAAAATTTAAGTACATCAAAATCTATGTAATCCTTGAGATTTAGTATGCTTAATAAATACATCTCTAGGAATAGGTTTCGTTAGTGGATCTGCTACCATTTCTCGCGTAGAAATGAACTTCATATTTATTTCCTCATGTGCAACCATGTCTTTGATGAAATTATATTTAGTATCTATGTGCTTAGTTTTACGGTGGAATTTAGGGTCTTTTGTATAAGAGATAGCCACTTGACTATCATAGTTGATTATCATTGGTTCAGTGTAATCTTTAATGACCCTCAGATGATCCAAAACCCTTTTAAGCCACACAACTTCTTGTACTGCTGAAGAGAATGCCACGAATTTGGCTTCCATCATGGATAAAGCTATACATGACTGTTTCTTAATACTTTAAGATATTGCGCCATCATTGAGTAAGAAGACAAAGCCAGAGGTAGACTTTCTCTCATCTAAGTCTCCTATTGAGAAAAGTAGTCTTTATATCTATTTGACAAAACCCACCAATTGTTCCATATAAATTTCTTCGTCTAATTCTCCATTGAGAAAAGTAGTCTTTATATCTATTTGATGTAATTCAAGGTCCAGATTTGTAATAATAGCTAGAATTAAGCGAACTAAGGTAAAACATATAGTAGGTGAAAAAGTTTTCTCATAATCAGTAGGTAAAATGTATAGTAGGTGAAAAATTTTTCTCACGAATTCGGCTTCCATCATGGATAAAGCTATACATAATTGTTTCTTACTACTCTAAGATATTGCACCATCATTTAGTAAGAAGACAAACCCAAAGGTAGACTTTCTCTCATCCAAGTCTCCTCCCCAGTTAGCATCAGTATAGCCTCTCAAATGCATATCATTAGCCTTGATAGCATAATGAGTAGTCAGCAATTCCTTATAGATACCTTAAAATCCTCTTTACAACTTTTCAGTGTGCTGGGCATGGGTTGGATTAGTATCTACTTACCATGCCAATAGCATAACAGATATATGGTCTTGTACACATCATAGCGTACATCAGACTACCAACCACACTAGCATAAGGAACTTTACTCATTTGTTCCTTTTCCTCTTGAGTATTGGGACATAACCTTTGGCTTAAGCTTTCGCCTTTAGTAATAGGATTATCTATAGGTTTGCAATCTTGCATCCTGAATCGTTCAAGTATTTTTTGGATATATGTCTCCTATAAGAGAGACAATATTTTTCTTAGATGATCTCTTGAAATCTTAACTCCAAAAATATATGCAGCTTCACCCATATCCTTCATTTCAAAGTTTAATGACAACCATCCTTTGATGTCATAAACATACTCCTTATCATTTCCAACTATTAGGATATCATCAATATACAATGATAATATCACAAATTTGTCTTTAGACCTCTTAGTATATAGGCAATGATCCTCATCAATCATAATAAAATCATACAAAATGATCACATTATGAAAGCAAATATACCATTGCCTAGACGACTGCTTAAGGCCATAAATAGATTTCTGAAGCCTACAAACTTGGGGTTCATGGCCTTCTTTGACAAAACCCACCAGTTGTTCCATATAAATTTCTTCGTCTAATTCTCCATTGAAAAAAGCAGTCCTTATATCTATTTGATGTAATTCAAGGTCCAGATTTGCAACAATAGCTAGAATTAAACGAACTGAGGTAAAACGTACAGTAGGTGAAAAAGTTTTCTCATAATCAATTTCTTCCTGTTGTGTGTATCCTTTCACAACTAGGCAGGCTTTGTACCTCTCAATGGTACCATCAGCCTCTCACTTTATCTTGAGAACCCATTTGTTCCTAATATATAGCTTTTCGTCCTTTTGAGATCAACCAATTCCCAAACATGGTTGGACCTCATAGACTTCATTTCTTCTTCCATTGCTTTAATCCACTTATTCTTAGTAGGACAAGAAAGAGCCTTTTTTACATTCTTTAGCTCATCCTTTTCTTTTGAAGTAATCAGAAAAGCTTCACCACCTTCAATCTCAAATCGATGGCAAGGAATGCTTCCATGATTACTTTGATGCAACTGAGATTCATCAATTCTCAAATTGCTCCCACTCGAACTATGATCACCTTTATTAGTATGAGATGATTGTATCGAAATAGTTGTTGAAACTAATTGATCATCTGTTAAAATTCTCCCACTCGAATAAGGTGATTCTAACAAGTGTTGGTCCAAAGTCTCAAATAGTGAAAGGTTTTGAACCACTTCACTTTGTTTAGGAAACTCATTGTCTAAAAATGTGACATCACGTGATTCAAACTCAATTACACTTCCACTATCTTACTCACCTATGAACACATAACCTTTTGAGGTTTCGAAGTACCTTACAAAGATACTTTTCTTTCCTCTTGGCCCAAGTTTTCATATATATGGGAAGAATCATGTATACAGGAGGCACATCCCCAAGGTTTCATAATGCTCAAATCAGGTTTTCTATTAGTCCAAAACTCATATGGAGTGGTGGTAACTAATTTTGTAGGCACTTGATTAAGTACATATGTGGCAATCAACAGTGCATCTTCCCAAAAAGAGATTGGCAAATGAGCTTGTGCCATCATAGAACTAACCATCTCAAAGAGTGTTATATTTCTCCTTTCTGCAAACCATTTTGTTACGGAGTTCTGGGAATACTCAACTGATGTTGTATTCCTTTTTCATCGCTTAATTCTCTGAACTGATCAGAGAGATATTCATGACCTCGATCTATTCTTAGTGCTTTTATTTTTCTATCTAATTGATTTTCAACTAAGTTCATATAACTTCTAAAACAATTCAATGCTTTAGATTATGAGAAATCAAGTAGACATAACCAAATCAAGTGAAGTCATCAATAAATGTGATGAAATAATAAGCTATGTGCTTGGCTCTCACATTCATAGGACCACACACATCAGAATGAATTAATTGCAATATTTTCCATGCGAAGTTTTTAATGAGGCAGTATTATACACAGAAGTTCTACAAGAATAGTATAATATTTTTCTTTCACTAAGATTTTTTTCCATGGAAATTTTTTTTTAATAAGATTTTAACGAGGCATATTCTTTATAATATACATCCAAAGGGGAGTACTGTGATAATATTTAAGTGATGTGATAAGATTAGATATTTATCCTACCTCTATAAATAGATATTTTTATGTAAATAGAATTCTATTTTTATTCCAATCTCTATAACTTTTTATACTTATAAATAGGTATTATAATCAATAAAGTGAGACACACAGAAATTATTAACATACAGAAATTATTCTCTCTTTTTTCTATTCTCTATAATTATTCTTTATTTTATAATATTTTTCATTTTCTTTCTAAACTTTAAATTAGAAGAATATTTTTATCTAAAAAAATTAAGATAATATTTTGAATGGAAGAAAAAAGTAATCAATGGTTTTGAATTTATAGATTATCTTTTAAAACAAATTATTGTTTGAATTTATGAAAATTAAATAAAATTTAAACTAGAAGAATATTTTTATTTAAAATAACTGAAAAAATATTTTGATAAAAAGTAAAAAATAATTAAAAGCATATTATTGAAAATAATTTTTAAGTAAAAATCAAAAGAATATTTTTAAAAAACAATTAAGAGAATTAAAAGGTAAAGAATATAAATGATCACAAAAATTATTAATTTTTAAAATTTTTTAATGTGATTACTAAAATTTATTAAATGTGGATTTCAAATGGCGTACTTACTTTTAATAAATTAAATTTTAGTGATTATATTGCAAAAATCTCCAAAATTGAGTATTTTGAAGTTTTTTACTCTCAAGAGGCCTATAGTTAATCCAAGGACATAGGCAAGACGGGCCTAGGCGGACCAGGCCCCTCCAAGCCTAAAATAACGATATCATTTGCTAATAAATATATATATATATATATATATATATATATATATATATATATATATATATATATATATATATATATATATATATATATATATATAAAGTGTTTTAAAATTTAATAAAGACTTAAATAAAAGTTAGTTAACATTCATAATTTATCATTAGTCTCAAAAGTGTGAATTGTAGAATTTAAGATTTCTATTTAAATTAAACAAGGGAAAGAAATTGTAAACAGATAATTTATTATTATTATTATCATGAAGAGAAAATACATATAAAGTTAATTATTTTTTTTAAATATTATGTCCAGAGAACTTAATATCAGTTATATTTGAACCTTCTGTGTCGACTCTTAAAATAACATTACCTTACTATTATATGAAGATACTAGTTAATAAAGCTAATAAATGGTATTAATTATAGTATCTTTATTTAATTTTTAGTTATTCATTTTAATGAATAAAATGAAGTTCTTAATAATGAAATTATTTTATTTTATTTCAATTTAAAATAAAAATAAGGGTTTTGAGAAACCATAATATTTATAATTTGTAAAAGAAATTGGCCCTCATATGAAAATAATTCTAGATTCGTCCATGAGTTAATTGGTAGCTTTTTTTATTATTATTCT
>CANTUT010000874.1:15000-95000 GCA_947687605.1 Reutealis trisperma
ATTTTAGAGATGATTTCAACAATTAATAACTCATTTATAATATTTTCTCTCCTTCTGTTTTTTCTATTCAGTTCATTATTACTCTTTGAGAAATAGAAGATAAAATTTTCATGAGAGCTTTTGATACTCAAAGACGACCCATTTATGCTTACAAAGAAAACAATCACTATTTATAGGACAACTGTGATTGTGATAAATGTTATTTTTTACAATTTGAAGATGTTATTTTTCACAATTTTATATACAATTTCCTTGTTAAGAGAAATAAAAAATATTTCATTTATGACTAACCATATATACAAATGATGAAATAATATAGAATTGTAATTTTATATAGGGTTGTAATTAAATACATAGTAAGCATTAAAAATCATTAACTTCTTACTAATCCTTAACAACATTGATAAAATATTGCAAATTTTATTATAAATATCAACACAATTATGTACTCTTTTCATATTTGAAATAAATATTAATTAATTGATAAAATAGAACAATATAAGATCACAACTAATACAAGAAAGTAGCAAATTAGTTATTAAAATTAGAGATTATGCTTCTATAATAGCTAATTAACAACTATATTAATGTGATTGATAAAATATTACACTTTAACGACTATTTTGTAACTAAGTAGTCGCTAAAGATGATGCTAAAAAATTATGCCACATTTAGCTATTAAAATTTAATTGCTAATTAGAGATTATGACAGTATAATCGCTAATTTGAAATTAAGTATTAGCAAGAAAAGGAAAGTTGATAGTACAAATTATTTAAAAATTAATTTAGCTTCTAATACCCGTAATCACTAAATTTAACAACTACCAGATTTAATAGCTAAATTATTGACTTTTAACTTGTCATTAAAATTTTTTCATTTTTTCACTTATTTTATATTTAGAGATGAATTTAACGTCAGAATTGTCTATCGTTAAACTAAAAAAAAAAAATTTCCACCCAAAAAAAAAATTTCCACCCAAAATTTTTAATTTTTCCACTTTTTTTATATTTAGTAACGGAATTTTTTGTCAGTAGACTCATCTCCTAAATTTTTTATTTTTTCGCTTATTTGATAGATTAGCAACGGATTAGCAATAAAATATTTCATCTCTAATTTCAAAAAAAAAAACATTCATTTGAGTAGCAACGAATTCTTGTCTGTCCCTAATCTAAATATTTATTTCTTTCACACTCCATCATCTTTCTCTCTCTCTTTTCATTTTTTCTTTGTTTCCCTCTTTTATCTTCTTTATTTTCATCATTTTTTCTATCTCATTTTCTACTTAATTTATTTCTTTATAATTTTTCTTTCTTCTTATCTCTTTCATTTTTTTTTCCATCTCTTTTCATTTCTTCATCTCTTTTCTTTATATATAATTAATATTTTATTCTTCTTTCTTCTTTATTTTTTACATCATTTTTCTCTCTCTTTTTTCTTTATCACTTTTTTGCTATTTTTCTCTCTTTTTTTCTATTATTATTTCCCTTCATTTTTCTATTATAATTTATCATTGTTGTCATTTTTTCTTTCTTCTTATTATTATTATTATTATTATTATTATTATTATTATTATTATTATTATTATTATTATTATTAAAAATGAACAATTAATTTAAAGAAAATTAATATATTAAAGAAAAAGACAATTAATAAAAATTGACATAAAATAAAAAATATGTATTAACGAAGAGACCATTAATATATTAAGAAAATTAAAATAAAGAAAATTAAAGAATCTGAATATTATTTTAAAAAATTTAAAAAATAAAAGCTAGAAACTACATTATATTAGTAACTAATTAGCAATTACATATTTAGTAGTAAATTAGTCGCAACCTAAAGCACTTTTAGTCGTTTGTTTTTGCATTTAGCGACTATATTTTTTCAATCAGCGACTAACATTTTTAGTCATTAATTAGAGACTACTATTATTTAGTTGCTAATTAGCAACTATTTTACTCGTAAAAAAATTAATGAGAAGATTTTAGCAATTATGTGATTTAGTCGCTAATTATAATTAATGACTACAATTCATGATTTAGCGACTGCATTATGTTGTCTTTAAAATCAATTTTTCTTATAGTGAACCTCTTACAATATTGTAATTCTTAAAAAAATATCAAAATAAACAATGAATGTCATGATGGTAACAATCTTAATTTGAAATATTGGATCATGTTTAGTAGCAAATAATAAATATTGTTTAATACTTCTGATAGGTTTTTTGCGAGTTTAATCTGAATGCTAATAAATGTAAATTCATCACCAAGAGTAAGGCTTATTGTAATGTGCTAAATTCTTATTTTTTGTAAAGGTTTTTTAAGTATGTATAAAATATAATTTATAAAAGAGTTACTTATTTAGATGGATTGTAATTGTAAGAATTTATATAGAAGACAAAATCATGTTTATTATCTATTTGAAACAAATGCTAGTAAATTTTAAAAATTTCAAACAGAGAGTGTGTTAGAGATTGCATATTGCTAAAAAATAAAAAATATAAATAATTTATAAGTATTAAGGTCTAATTAACTAATTGGCTAATACTAATCTTTTAATATTGATTAGATTTAAGTCAATTCTATTAGTGGACTCTATGTTTTACTCATTCACTTCACCTTCTTTTTCATCAATTCAATTTCTAATATGGTATCAAAACATGCCTAGTCCGGTTTCTTAATTTTTTGGATTTTCGTCTGGATATTCAGTTTCAGCAGTCCGGTCCAGTGTTATCGCTGCATTTCAATCAAATTTCAAGTTTCAGGGGGAGAATATTACTTTCAAGTAACAATTAGGCGTCAAAATCAAATTCTAATTGCACTTGAGAAGAGTGTTAGAGATTTCATATTGGTAAAGAATAAAAAATATAAATAACTTTAAGTGTTAAGATTCAACTAACTAATTGGCTAGTATTAATCTTTTAATATTGATTGGATTTAAGCTAATTCTATTAATAGACTTTATATTTTATTTATTCATTTCACCTTTTTTTCATCAATTCAATTTTTAAAAGAATGAAATAATATCTATTATATATTGTGAACCATATGCTGAGTTATGAAAATTTAAAAATTAAAATGTAAATATTTTAAGATGACGAAGAATGAGGTACAATGTTTTACAGTGCCAATATGAAGCACAATGTTTGAAAAATCAAATCAATAATTATTACAAATTTTAATTAAAAAATAAATTTATATTCAATATTAACATAAAATAAACTTTTAACCACAGATTTGTAAACTTGGAAAGACAAACTTGCGACATCCCATACCTCATCATATATCCAATCATATAAAAAAATTTGATTATAATATCTTCAAGTACATGTTGTCTCCACATGCTTTTGTGAAAAGACGTGATTGGTTAATCACAGACCCAGCTGGAAAAAAATAGAAAAAAGCAACCCAGATAAGAGCTGAAGAATAACAAAGAAAGAAAAAAGCATAAACATGCAGATAATGATCATGCATATCGATCACAAAGATTTTTCCTTTTTTTTTTTTTTTAATTTTTTATTTAGACGCTTACAAATATTTTTAATTAATTTATATATAAATTGAAATTAAATTTCTTTAAGATAAGTTTGAGAACACTTCTGAATTTACCTTAAAAATATAATTATATTTAATAAATGAAATAATATTCTTTCGTTTCAAAAAAATTGTCTATTTTTTAAAATGTCTCAAAATATTTGCCCACTATAAAAATAATTATAGATATTTATCTATTTTATTTTTATTAATTGAAAAATATATATTTTCAAAATTAATAATAAAGATAGTAATAAATGAGTATATGAAAGAATGTAAGTAAAAAAATATAACAAAATTTATAAGTTGGAAAATAATTAATGATATTTTCTTAAAATATGTAAGAAAAGAAAGTGAATAATTTTTTTGAAATAGAAAAAGTATTTTTAATGTTAAGCAAGTATAATTTAATTGATATTTTAACTTTTTTTAAGAATATAAAAAGTAAGATGTCTCATTCCTATTAAATTTTTATTACAAAAAATAATAATAATAATATATTTAATCAATCAAGCTGTTACAAGTTACAACAAGCCTTACTTTGATTCTTATCTAATCCATTGCATTTTAATTTTATTTTATTTTTCTTTCTAAAGAGATATATATACTATATATCATCTTCGGTCCCATATAGAGTGGCCCTAGTTTTGACCTCTTGATTTTATATATAACCTACAAACTTAGACCAAACCTTGCATTTTCATAAGGCAAGTCCTTGAGAATTTAATATATACATACATGTATTGCATTTATAAAATTCATTTTAAAAAATAAATAGATAATAATTATGTAAATTAAACATGTGTTTCTGTATTTTAAAATTATAATTTTAATAATTAATTTATGACTTGTTGTATTATATGTGTATCATATTATTAGTTTTGATAAGTTTTGAAATTCAAAGTTTTATTTAAAATTAAATTTAAAAAATTGGGAAAAGTTCCAGTAAAATGTCTTGTGGTTTGATGTTTATTTTAAATGCAATTAAAGTTTTTCTTTGTGACAATTTAGTATTTTATGTTTATTATCGTTAATTATTTCAGTGTCAATTTTTTAATACTGTTTATTTTATTGATTGATAAGTTTTCATAACAAAAAATTATGAGGGAAAATATAATAAATTTTTGTCTGATTCTTTTTTGTGACACTTTAGTATATTATAAATTTTAGAAAAATAAATTTTTATTATAAAAAATTTATCACATCATTAAAAATAAATAATGCTTATAAATTGATAGTGAAGTGTTTAATATTAATAAATACAAAATATCATAACACAAAATAAATATTAAACAATAAAATTTTTTTTTTATATTTTTCCTAAAAAATTTATGCGAAAAAATTAATAGGGCGGTGATAGGTGAGGATTTGGCAAGGGGAATCTCTAGTTATGTCATGGTCATTATCAATAAAAATGCAAGCAAACGTCTGCTGCTTCTCTTTTTTTATATATACGTACACACTATACTGTTTTGGTTTGAAGATACCCAGCTATACCTAACACTTTTTAACCCCATGTTTGGGAAGAGAAAAAATATGAGAAGAAGAAAAATAAAAATAAAAAATAATTTTTTTTTCATTGCTATGGGTAAAATACTCTAAAAATCATTAAATTTTAATATTTTTTTCAATGTGGTCATAAAAAAAAATTTTTTGCCGAAAAATAACTAAAATTTCAAAATTTTTTTACAAAAAAGTCACTAACTTGAATTCAGATATAAAAAATTGATGTGGCATGGCATATTATCAAAATTGTGCCATGCATAATTAATTTTCTTATGATTTCATTTCTTATTTTTCTTCTTTTTCAATAAATATTATTTTTTCTTAATTTTTTTTATATTCTCTCTCTTTCTACATAACATTAACCTAAACATTATCAATTACACTAATTTCTCAAACCCTAAATGGAGAGACTGAAAATGCAAGCATACACCGTTCCATGAATTACCTCACCTGACCCAATATCTAAAATTGAAAATGAACAAAAATCAAACACCATAAATCACAATCAATCTAAGAACCTACAACCCAAACACCAGAAAATCAACAAAAAGCAAACACCATATCACAATCAATCTAAGAACCCACAAATATTCTAATTGGAACTCAAAGAACCCATAATCAATTCAGGACCTATTTTGCCTTTTTCTTCAAGCACCAAAGTTGATTTAATATAAATCCAACTTGAAGGACCAAAATCACTCAAGGACCAAAACTCCAACATGAAGAAGAGAATAATGCTGGTAGTGGTGATGAAGCTCAAGCTCGCGATTCCAATGTGAGTTGATTCAAACTCTTCAACAGCGGTTTGCAATCCCTTCTAGAGCTTTCGATGCAAAAGGAACGAGAAGCAACACCCATCAAATGTTTCTAGATTTCCTTTTATTGCTAGAATTAGACCCAAAAATTCCATCTCATCTCCTGTCTCTTTTTTCTCCTCAGTCCTTGTTCACCATATTGAACAAACCAACCAACACAAAATCAATGCCAAATAATATTTTTAAAGAAAACGCAATCACCACAAATAGATGAATCGAAAATTCAAAGAGAAGAACCCTTAAAGGAAATGATGTCATTTTGGAGATTCAAGTGATGAAGCTGAGCTTCGAGAGCCTCAATTAAATTGTCTATGTTGGTCTTTGAAGCCTTTAGGACTTGAATTTTCTTGAGGAATCAAGCAGCATCAGTTCCTTTTGACTCCATTTTTAATTTCATTGCTTTCGATTTCTTTTTGTAGAGAAAGATTGAAGGTTGATGATATCAAAGAGCGTAACCATAATAGAGAAGTACAAAGAAACTCAATAGACCCAAAATCTTAGGAGGTGAACGGCGAAGGGACAGTGATGGTCTCTGGTACTTGTGTCGATCTAGGACTAGCTAGGGCACGTATGCTATGGAGGGTGAGCAAAGTTTGATGGAAGAGAGGAGAATTTGTGGTTGGGTTTTGTTTTGTTAATGGCTATGGTGAGTAGTGGAATTAAGTGGAGAATGGAAGGTTTGATGGTGGTGAAGAGTGAGGATTTGTGGGAGGAACCGAAATGAAAAGCAAAGGAGATTGAAGATTATGGTTTTGGAGAGATGAGAGAAGAAAAAAAAAGAAAAATTGATTTTTTTTTTGAAGAATAAGAAATAAAATAAAATAAAAATTAAGAAAATTAACTACTCTTGGCACAGTGACATGGCAAAATTTGATGATATGGCAGGCAATGTCAGTCTCTCAGACCTGAATTCAGACCAATGACCTCCTTGTGAAAAGTTTTTGAAACTTTAGATATTTTCCAGCAAGAAAAAATTCTTTTGTGACCACATCGAAAAAATACTATAGTTTGGCGATTTTTGAAGCTTTTTACTCATTTAGGAATGAAAGGAAAATAAAAAGAGCAAAGAAAATATGTGCTATTTTTCTCTTTTTATTTTCTCTCTAAAATAGAGAGAAAAGAAGAAAAAATAATTAAATGCAATTTAAATTCAAATTTAAACTTTTAAAAATGAAAGATTAAAATAATAATTTTTTTTATAAATTTCCTTTTCTTCATATATTTTAGTGAGTGGAAAATAATTTTATTTTCCTTTCTATCCAAACAAAAGAGAAGAAAATAAATGAAAGAAAATAAAAATTATTTCCCTCTTTATTTTCTGTCTCCCTAAGAAATTTCCTAAATACAGGGTAAAGATTTTACAAACATGCAGCTTAATAAATTTTTTGGAAAAATAGAAAAAAAATATTATGATGCATACACATGTCCCATGTCCTTTTCTACTCTTTTTGTTTGCGATTTTATAAAAATATTTGGTTATTGCTAATTAAATATTTATATTAATTAAATTATTCATATATATATACCTGAGAAAAATGATATTATAAGATAATTTTACTGCAAAATATTAAGAGTTTATTTAATATTATTATTTAATTAATACATATAATAGAGACGGATTCATGTACGAGATTTTGAAGGCAATTACCTTCACTAAATCATTAAGGAGGGTGTACTCAATTAAGTTTTTTAAAAATATTGATAGACATTTTTAAGTGAGTGACTTTTGTAGGAGTTCATAAATTTTTAATAACTTTTATAGAATCTTTAAATTTATGAATGATTTTAAAAAACTTTATTTTAAAAAAATTTTATAAACATTGATAGAATGTTATAAACATTAATAGACTTTCAATAATTATTAAGGTCAGACTAATCAAGTTTTTGAAAAATTTAATATTTTTTAAATTCATATCTGACTCATAAACAAGTTTAGTGTTAACTAATTCATTATTTTAAATTTTTTAACTGAATATTGTTGTCTTGATTAATCCATATGCTACCATTTTTAAAATCCTAATCATGTTCTCAACTTATTGATTTTCACCCTACAATTAATTATTAAACTAGAAAACATGTTATATAATATAATCATTAAATGTTGTGTGCCAATGAATGTGTGGATTGTATAGAATAAAATAAAGACAAATTATTTTTTCCTTGATTGTATATAGAAATTAGGAATAGAGTAAATTTTTAACCTAGGGTTTCATTGCTCTGATGGGTTTCACGAGTAAACCCATGTTCTTATATGCTTAAGTTTGAGATGCAAGCTATATTGACGAAAAAAGATGGACTAGTTCTTTATTGTGGTGTCCCTCTCACATGGAGGCACCGACACAATAATAAATAAATAAATAAAAAAAAAAAAAAAAGAAAGAAAGAAGAAGATTGTCAAATTATGAGGCATTTGGTGCCTACAAAATTTATCAAAAAGAGAAGCATACTATTTGTCAAAAATGAATGATGTAAAATGTTGCACGACATTTTGCATGCCTATAAATAAGGCATGAAGAGAAGGCCAAGATGCAAGCAAGAAAATAGAAAAAGAGTGTTTTGTGCATTTTTAGGAAATAATTCTTAAAAAGGAGAGTGACAAATAGTGAGAAAAATATTTTAGGGTATTTTTGAGAAATACTGTGAGTGTTCTATTTGGTGAGATCTCATATTAATATTGTATTACCTCTAGAATTGATATAGAGAAGGCTCTCTTTGTACCTACTATTTTTAATAGTAAAGGTTTTATTTGGAGTTTGTCCCATGGACGTAGCCCAACATTAAGAGTGAACCATGTTAAAATTGCTAGTGTCATTTTTATTGATTATTATTATTCTGTATTTATCTCGTTGATTATACCCATTATACCCAACAAGTAGTATCAGAGCTATTGATTTTAATTTTTCTTGAAAAATAAGAGTATGCTCTGTGGTTTCAATTTTAACTGACCCTCTACATTAAAAAAATTTTTCTTAGAAAATTATTATTGTAAATAGTACTCTGAGATACTGTACAGTTTGCTACTATTCACAGATATTGATATTGTTCACACATATTAGAATTTAACTGGAAAGAAGTGTGGTAGTGTGAAAATGCATGTCTAGAAAAAGTTCTGAATAAGGAAAGACTTGGAATTTAAGTGTGTCATTATGATCCACCTCTCTTTCTTGGGAATTTGCTTGGTGTATTGTTCACTGACTAAAGTCACTGTTCCAGTTTATGGTACTATTCACTTGATAAAAGAAATGCAGGCAAAGACAAGCAAAATGATTAACTTAAATGGTACAAATTACCACATATGGAGAAACAAGATGAAAGATCTCCTATTTGTGATGAAATTGCATTTATCGGTATTTACTACAAATAAACTGGAAGACAAATCAGATGAGGAATAGAAGTTTGAGCATAAGCAAGTGTGTGATTTTATTTGGTAGTTTGTCAAAACTAACGTGTACAATCACATCTACAATGAGACTCACACAAGAACATTATGGAATAAGCTTGAGGAGTTGTATGCTTCTAAAACTGGTAACAATAAATTATTTTACTTGACAAAATTAATGCAAGTAAAATATCAAGAAGGCATTTCTGTAGAAGATCACCTTAATGAAATGCAAGGGATTGTGAACCAGTTGTCAGAAATGGGCATAAAGTTTGATGATAAAGTATTTGCTCTTATGGTGCTAGCCTCTCTACCAGAGTCATGAGAGACTTTAAAGATCTCAATTACCAATTTTGCACCTAATGGTGTAGTAAACATGGAGGCTGTCAAAAACGGTATTCTAAATGAAGAAATGAAAAGGAGATCACAAAATTTCTCTTCTTCATCACAACGGGATGTCTTGGTTACATAATCCAAAGGAAGAAGCCAATCTAGGGTCCAAAATCTAGAGACAAAAGCAAAGGAAAGTAAAAAAAAAAATGCAAATATTGAGTGCCATCATTGCAAAAAGAAGGGACATGTCAAGAAATTCTGCTGGCAATTTATGAAGGAGTAGAAGAAAAACAAAGGTAAGAAGATAAAGCAAAATGACAACAATGATGATGAACAAACTATTACTATCAATAAATTCCACATTGTACAAGATGAAGAACTAGTCAATCTAACATCCCACGAGACCAATTGAGTGATTGATAGCAGTGCTACCATCCATGCTACACCTTGAAGGGAATTATTCTCATCATATAAACAAGAAGATTTTGGTGTTGCCAAAATGGGAAATAATACTTTTTCAAAAGTTATTGGCAAAGGAGATATTTGCTTAGATACAGAGAATGGTACAAAGCTAATCCTGAAAAATGTTAGGCATATTCCAGATATGCTCCTGAACTTACTCTTTGTAGGAAAGCTTGATGATGAAGGCTTCTACAACACTTTTGAAAATGGTAAATGGAAACTTGCTAAAGGCTGCTTAGTGGTGGCTAGAAGAAGAAAGTACTCATCCCTATATCTAATGCAAGCAAAGCTCTCACATGATTCTATGAATGTTTTAGAGAAAGACGATGCAGTTGAGTTGCAGCACAGAAGACTTGGTCACATAAGTGAGAAAGCAAAAACCTATCTAGTCAAGAAGAAAGTGTTATCTGGGATAAAAAGGTGTATTTAGAGAAATGCATAGATTATTTGGTAAGAAAGCAAAACAGAGTTGCTTTCAGAAGCTTCGCTCCTTTCAGAATGAAGAACGTGTTGGATTTGATACATTCAGATTTGTGTGGACCAATACCAAAGTCACTCGGTGGTGCTCAATACTTTATGACTTTCATTGATGATCATTCTCGGAAGACATGTGTATATACTTTGAAGATGAAAGATCAAGTGTTAGATGTCTTCAAGCAGTTCCACGCTTTAGTTGAGAGACAAACTGGAAAGAACTTGAAATGCATCCAGACAGACAATGGTAGAGAGTACGCTAGACCATTTGATGCTTACTGCAAAGAGCATGGTATTCAGCATCAAACAACAACTCCAAAAACACTATAATTGCATAGCTTAGCTGAGAGGATGAATAAAACTTTGATGGAGAGAGTCAGATGTTTACTCTTACATGCAAAGTTACCTAAAATATTTTAGGTTGAAGCTCTACAGACAGCTGTATATGTGTTGAATCACTTGCCTTGTGTCCCTCTTAAGAATGATGACCCGGAGAAAGTTAGGTTAGGAAAGGATATTTCCTATGATCATCTGCGAGTATTTGGTATATTCCTAAAGATGAGAGATCCAAACTTGATGCCAAGACATGACAGCGTATATTTGTTGGCTATGGTCAAGATCAATTTAACTATAGATTTTATGATTTGGTCTAAAAGAAGCTTGTCAGGAGCAGTGATGCAGTGTTTGTTAAAAACCACACCATTGAAGATATTAACAAGATGGATAAGGATGTTCCTAACTCTAATGGCGACTCAACAAACTTGAAATTAGTTCTCCAAAAAAGGTGCCAAGGGAAATTGGAGATGGAGCTCCGGTTGCTCATCTTAAGATAAATGATGCTTATGATGATGATGATGAATCAGATGATGATAATAATAATGATGTTCATCATCAACCACTAGTAGCTATAATTTCCCCAGTTTCATTAAGGAGAAGTGATTGAATCAAACAACCTTCCATTAGATATCCATCAAATGAGTATGTGTTACTAACTGATGGGAGAGAACCAGAAAGTTTTGAAGAGGCTATGGATAATAAACACAAAAAAGAGTGGATTGTAGGCATGCAAGATGAAATTAGATTTTGTATGAGAACAAAACATTCAAACTGGTGAAGTTGCCCAAAGGCAAAAGAGCTTTGAAAAATAAATGGGTGTTTAGGGTCAAGCATGAAGAACATGGTTCCCATCTAAGGTTCAAAGCCAGATTATTTGTTAAAGGGTTCAACTAAAAAAAAGGCATTGACTTTGATGAAATATTTCATTAATTGTGATTTGGAAATCAAGCAAATGGTATAAGAAATTCTTGATTTGGAAATCCGTACAGTACTAGGTTTAACAACGAGTCTTGATTTGAAAATCGAGCAAATGGATGTCAAAACTACCTTCCTACATGGAGATTTGGAAGAGGAGATATACAGGGAATAGCCAAAAGGTTTTAAGAAAAAAGAAAAGAAGACTATATACGCAAACTAAAGAAAAGCCTCTATGGGTTGAACAGGCACCGAGACAATGGTATAATAAGTTTGAGTCAGTTATTAGGGAGCAAGGCCACAAGAAGACTACTTCAAGCCACTGTGTCTTTTTGAAGCAATTCTTTGGTAATGATTTCATCATTCTTTTGCTCTATATGGATGATATGTTAATTGTTGGCTAGAATGTCTCTAGAATTGATAGCTTGAAGAAGTAGTTGAGTAAGTCTTTTGCCATGAAAGACTTAGGGCCAGCAAAAGCAAATTCTTGGCATGCAGATTATCAGAGATAGGGGAGCCAAGAAGATGTGGTTGTCACAAGAGAAGTACATTGAGAAATTACTTCAGAGGTTCAATGTGAATAAGGCTAAGGCAGTTAGTTGTCCTCTTGCTAATCACTTTAGACTAAGTTTTGAACGGAGCCCTTCTACAGATAAAGAGAAGGAAGAAATGAATAAGATTTCTTATGCTTCAGCAGTTGGAAGTTTGATATATGTCATAGTGTGTACACAGCCAGATATTGCTCACTCAGTTAGAATAATTGAATACCCCTCGAGTTTTATAGACTTTTTTAAAATCTTTAAAAGTCATTATTGTATAATGCTTGATTTTTATAGAATTTTTAAAAATTATTATTGAATACCACACAACTTTTTAAGTTCATAAAATCTTTAATTCTCATAATCCAATACACCCATGTAAATTATCCACATATTTGAGTAGTTATTTTGTACTTGCCTGCTTGATTGTTCTCTTTTGTCTTCATAAAATTACAAATATACTCTCATTAATTTTGTATATGTATATATTGCCCCACTAATAATTTTTTTTTTTATCCTCCACTATGTATGAAGGCTATTTTAAACCAAAGTTCTAAATACCAACCATCAATAAGGTGCCAAATGGATAATATTAAAAATATATATATATTTATATATAGAATTTTTGGTTCATGTTCACTAATTAAGTATGTATATTCCTTTTTGTTAAAAATTTTTTGATATAACAAAAAAATTTATAAATATATAAGACATATTTCGTTCATCTTCGAATTAAAATCTAAATAAAAATAAGTTTCTAAAATTTTTAAAATCTTGTTTCGAGTTTATTTTTTAAATAATTAAATAGAATTCATTCATTAGATTAATATTTATCCTTAATGGAGTTAATTAAATATAAAAAATAAAATAAAATTTAGATTATAAAAATTACATTATATGCTTTCAATCCCAAAGACAACCAAACATACTCACGGAGATCTGCTTCTAAGAATCTCCAATTAATGAGAAGTTAAAAGAAGGTAAAGTAAGCATATATTAATTAGTTAAATTCATTTTGCATCAACTTAATTCTTTGAGGTATATATATAAATATAGTCCATATCTACCAAAGGAATAAAGGGAAGCTTGAGGTTGTCCTCATTACAAGACAATCTCTAAGGCCTATATATGTATAGTTATAAATCATCAAAAACATATATAAATAAGATAGTCAAATGTCTAGGAATCCACCTAACTTAACAAGGTCATCCTTAATTAATTAATTAACTATAATTAATTGATGAGTATATATATAGACAATAACACAATGCTGACCCATATAGTTGGTTATAATTATTAATTAATTAGTATTTCTTAATTATATAATTATTAATTAATTAGGAATCAACTTTTGTTAACTAATTAAATTTAAATACTTGAAATAAACCACATACATTTAGACATATATATATATAGATTTGGCTCCCCACACAGCTAGCATGTGTATCTATGTGATTTAATTGATATGATATCTTAGATGTTAATTAATTATTATTGCTAATTGAACATGATATCATTATATGCATATTTTTCTTAGGATTTTCCAACTATACATGGTCCCTCTCGATAAGTAAAAAAAAAAAAAATGATGGGATAGGTTTAGATATTATTCTTTTTAGCTGGAAGAATTATTATTTAAAAAAAAAATCATATACTCAGAAAAATATATATATAATATTTAATTAATGGTTAGTGCAATGTTTTTATATATATAAGGTAGAAATGACCATTTTGATGCCATGGGTCCGTGGATAGGTCAGATTACCATCTTATATATATATGCTTATTTTCTTATGTAATGTAAATCTTAAAAGAGAGTGGGAAGAAAGGAGATAAATTTGATTTTTTTTTTAAAAGTAAGAAGTTAAATATTAAATTATTAAACTTATGATTTATATTATGTAATACTTCCCTTGAATGGAAGTTGATTTGCATTTTTTTTTATTTGACTCTGAATGAAATTTAAACTTTAATTTCATGGTCGTCTAGACATTTTTAATGTCATTGAACTAAAAATTTATTTATTTTTTTATTAAAATTTTGTGAAGTCTTGATCTAAATATAAGTTTATGTATAATTTGGTTAGAGATACATATATACTCAATAATATGCAAAGTAAAAAAATATAATGTTAAAAAAGAAAAAGAAAAAGAAAAACACAACACAAAAAGAAAAACCTACTCCATGTCTGCTTAAAAATCAATCCTTTTTTTTTTTGTTATTTGGCGCTATGGGATGCAAATACTTCATACTTAACTGGGTATAAACCCACAACTCCTCTAAAATTTTCTTAGACGCATAGTTATATAAAAAAATTCATATTTGCGCTCAGTGTAAATATCAAGTTAATAAGATAAAAACACATTAAATAAAAAATACTTCATACTTAATTGGGTGTAAACCTATAACTCCTCTAAGATTTTCTTAGATGCATAGTTATATGGGAAAATTCATATTTACGCTAGGGGTATATATTAAGTTAATAAGATAAAAACACATTAAATAAAAAATAATATTGATATATTTTTATTAAATAAAAAATTAATAAAAAAATTATATTTATTAAAATATATATATTTCATTATTTATTCGTTTGATGTATGAGTACTTCTAGTGTATGCTTATTTGGTGGTGAATAACCATCTTAGTTGGAAAAGTCAAAAGAACATCACTTTTTAATTAGTGGTGAAAAAGTATATTTCTATTTAAAAATAAAATCAAAACATAAATCAAGAAACATTATGAAATCAACTAAAAAAGTTATTAATATATTCTAATCGGGCAATGTATAACAGTTTTTTTTTTTACCTTTTTTTCAATGGTAAATCACACGAAAATGTTAATAATTTATTTGGTAAATTGAAAAATTTTATTTCTTATAATAAAAAATTAGTATGTTTGGGTATATAGGAAGATTGAAAATTGGAGATTGATTTCAGTTCGATAACATAAATAGAGGGTTTTCTTTAATTAATTAGATTTATGAATATAATTTATTCAGTTTCATTTTTAATTAAAAATGAGTTTGGAATTTAAAAATACCTATAAAAGGTATATATAATTCCAAATCTATGTCAAATACTCATCCTTATTAAAAAGAAAAAGCAAATAAATTAACAATAGGTTAATTTTTTATTTAAACAATTTAAACTAGGGAAAATAATACTCCAATTGAAAATTTTCCATTAATTAATTCTTTCAATCACCTAAATATTAATTTTGAAATTTCAACATACTTTTAAATATTTAAGTTAATTTAAGTTAAATATCTATCTGGAGAGTAATGAAGTTGCAGAGACTAGCTTGTGTAGTGGTGACTCTTGGCTATAATATATGGTAGTTCCAACTACCTTTTTTTTTTCCCTCTCTTTTAGCTCACAGCTCTAATGATCATGAGAACTATAGACTTTCTTAATTGTATTTTATTTTCTTTTGGTTGAACACTATTTCTTGCTTTTAGATTTTCTTTGGTTATTAATAATATTTTGGCTTAGTTGTCAGGTGCTTGAAGGGTACCAGTGTAGCTGAAATGTTTTAGTGCTCGGTTGACCTTCACCAATATTTCATTTTAAAAAAAAAAGTTAATTTGAGGCAACAAATTAAAATACCTAAAATAATAATAAAGACAAGAAAAATCAACAATATTGGACACCAATGTTCAACAACTTTGGATCAAAGGAGGGTCCAAAATCTTTTCTCTTTTGATTTTTTTTTTTCATTTTTAATCAACCAACAGGTAGGGTATTATATTATTATTCCATATCAAAGTTATATGCATCTTCATAAAATCCAATCTTAATGACACACATACACATATTTTATGGGTCCACATCCAATGTTAAGACAAAACAATAACAATCAATAATATCCTAACCCAAAAAGGTTATCATCATCTTGATGCACACAACCATGGCCTAGCTTCCTCCTATAGCTCTCCCTTTCATCACCTCTATAACCACAAAGCATTATTCTTTTAGAAAAAAAATTATCTTTTTAAGTTCTATTAAAAAATTAAAAATATTATGCAGTAATTTCAGAGTTTTTATTTATGATCGAAACACATGTATGTTAGGATCTAGTTAATTAAGGCATGAAATTTAGTGAATTCCATATTGAATTTATCTCACATTAAAAGTATGAAATTTCAATGTGGATTTTATATTCTTTTTTGGCTCTTCAATTCTTTGTGTTAACTTTTAAGGTGTGAATTTTTCAAGATTCATAACAATTGATTTCAGAGCCAATAACTCATGTGTGTGGATAGTTAGAGATTTGAAAATGTGTATCTTGATAAAATTACTGGTAGCTGATGGAAATTGAATTGACTGAAAGGGTAGAGATAACTTAACGAGTGTAAATTTAGCTAATAAATAAATTAGGTTTAATAAATTTGAGTTAACTATTACTAAAAGATTAATTTAATCAATTAAACAGTTAAGGCCAAATCATTATATACTCATGTATTTTTAGTATATTTTTTCAATGTGGAATTGATTCTTAACATTCTCTCTCAAGTGGCAATTGACCTCGAAACTAGATATTCAGATGAGCACATAGTGAATAAAATTGAATCAGGCCAAATTTGCTCTGATACCGTAATAGAAATTAAATTGAAATAGTAGAGATGAATTGAATGGGTATAAATTAGACCCACAAATAAATTGGGTTTAATAAGTGTAGGTTAACTATTGCTAAAAAGTTAGACCTAACCAATTAGATAGTCAAACTCAAATCATTATATACTCATATATTTTTTTATGTATTTTTTCAATGTGGAACTGATTCTTAACACTCTCTCTCAAGTGATAACTGAAATTTAACTTTGACTCCCAATTGACTACTTGAAATTGAATTTCTCTTTAAAAATGAAATTTAAATGCAGTGGCAATACTGGGTTTTAGACCGTTGGGACTAGACATTCAAACAGACATCAAGTGAATGAAATTGAATTAGGCCAAACCTGCTCTGATATCATGATAAAAATTAAATTGATTGAAAGGGTAGAGATAATTTGATAAGTGTAAGTTAAGCACACAAATGAATTGAGTTTAATGAGTTTAGGTCAACTATTACTAAAAGGTTAGATATACTAATTAGATAGTTAAAATCAAATTATTATATACTATGTGTTTTTAGTGTAATTTTTTTAATGTGGGATTAATTTTTTTTGTTTTGTAGTTTACTACCTACGTAATATGTAATATAGTTAATTATATTTTATTATGTAAATTTATTTATTATATAAATATGCATAATTGTCTTTTGATAGAAAAGTTTGTTGTAGGCTATTTCTTAATACAAGGTTGCAAATCTGGTCAAAACTCAAAAGTTTCACCAAATCACTATGTATGTACTAATGTTTTTTTAAACATATTAAAATCACGTTTATTTTGACAAAAAATTATAATATTTTATATATTTTTCTTATATATATATATATATATATATATATATATATATATATATATTCATCTTACTTGCAAATATGTAGTTTTAATAATAAAATAGAATCATTCTCTTATAAGTTGAAATGAAAGCTAAAGGTTAAAGATAAGAGTAAAGAAGAGATGTACGTGAATTTATAATAATATTTTAAATTTTAATTATTTGATTTAACAAAAATCCTAATTATTTTTAAATTTATCAATATTACTTTATATATACTCCTATAAGAATCATCATAAATATACGCACTTGGAGAATCTTCGTGTTTAAATTCAATTATGGTATATTTTTTACTTTTCATTATAAGTATTATTTTTATATTTTTAATTGAATTTATTATTGTATTATTTTTTTAAATTTTCATTCAATTATCTTTTTTATAATTATTAAGCATATTTATTCTTCTATATTTGTATTATAGGACAAATAATTCAAACATATAATAAATTTTCTTAATTTTCAAGTATTTTTTGTTTTATAGTTTATTACTTACATAATATAAGATAATTAATTATATTTTTACTATGCAAATTTATTTATTATATAAATATGTAAAATTGTTTTGCGATTAAAGTTTGTTGTAGACTCTTTCTTAATATAAGGTTGCAAATCATTGGTCAAAATTCAAAAGTTTCACCAAATCACTATGTATGTATGTACTAATATTTTTTTAAATGTATGTATTAATCTAAGTTTATAATAGTTTGTATGTAAAAAGAATTATTTTAAAGGGAGTCAAGGGTTAGGATTTAATTAATAATCACAACGATTTTTAATAATTTTTTCTCATGTATAAAAAAAAATGGTATAAGGTAAATAGAAAATAATAATTTTTCAATAAACTTGCAAATTTATTGCTGTATATTTCAATATATGTATCATAAGCAATTATTATTCAATATTAATGGACAATTAAAATATTTATAATTTATATTTTATAGCTGCAAGTTAGATTTTAGATTTCGCATTCAAATATATTTTATATAAATTTGAAATATTAAATTATTATTATGATTATTTTACTATTTGTATTTTATTTTATTGATTGAATGTAAATATTAATTGTCATAGAATTACAACTTGAAATTTTTTTTGTTGACTTTATTTTATTTTTCATTAAATTTATTAAAATTTTATTTTATGTAATAATATAAAATCACACATCCCAAATTCGTAATATTCACATAAAAGGTATGTGCAAAAATAATTAATTTAAAATATGTATAATTTAGAATGCAATTTTTTGTAAAGAACAAAAAGAAAAATACCCTTAGCAGGGCCTTTTGCAAAAAACTAAAAATACCTAAGATATATGCTAGCAAGACAATATCTAGGCAGGTATCAGCATCTATTTCCATCAACTCACACAACATATCAAAAAACTACCCATGAAAACTCTACTAAAAATACTCCTCCTACTCATTAAAATTTACCTATTTTAATTTTCATACAGATTAAAAAAGTATAATTAATATAATTAAATTAATAAATTTTATTAATATTTTTAATATATTCATTTACTAATATTAAATGACTTATATTGTTTTATTAAAATTAAATAACTCATATTAATAAAAGTACACATTAAATAAAAATATATTAAAAAATTAATAAGTTAAGTTTTTAAAAATAAAAATAGATTATAATTTAAGACAAATGAATAAAGAAATTGAATATATTATTAGGGGAAGGAGTAACATTATTAGAGAAGCTAAATACACACTCTCTTTCTCAAGTCGCCCTACGATATTCTTAAATACAGTACGGTATCCTATTTTCACCTGAAAGGCTAATGGGCTACCGGTTGAAATAGTTAAAGCGAATTACCGCGAATGCTAACTTAAAATAAGCCCACATATTAGATGTCCTCTTAGAATTTGGGGTGGATTTTTTTTTTTTTTTTTTTTTGAGATTTTTAAGTTTTTTTTTTTTTTTTTTTTTTGAGATTTTTAAGTTTTTTTTTTTACTTGAGGAAATTACATCTCATATCTTTTTTTTTTCTACAATTATATCACCATTTTTATTTTTTTTTTTATACTTTTAGGCTGATTGATTTATTTTTTAATCTTTACTTTTTGTAAAAAATCCCTATATGATTCATGCAATATTTATTTTATCATTATTTAACATTTGATTAATTTTTATAACGATTTTTGTATTTTAATAATTTTCTTTGCCAAATGAAATACTAATATAATATTAATCATTAAATTTCATTTCGAATAAAATAAATAAATAGCATATATTGAGATCTAATTGTATAGGAGCCCCTTAAAAAAAATTTCTTCTCCTATATATATTTGATATTATATATTTAATAATTCCAGTAAATATATATATAAAAAAATTTCTTCTACTAATAATTTCAGTAAATATTTCTCATCAATATCAAATTAATTATTTATCTATTTTCTTTGAGATATCAATAATTTGGACTGAATTTTTTTCCATTATCTATTCATCAACTTGTTGCTACACAACATATAAACTCAATAGCATTTGTTTTTTATGGTGTGAACTTTGTAGCATCAAATTTTGCATATTCTGTTATTTTATGGTCAGTAATATAAATAAAACCCACAACGTATTATAGTTTTATTTATATAAATCTATTAGTTTTTATTAATAATTATTTTCTAATTATTGATTTCATTTTCTAATGAAATTTTTAGGTTTTGGTAGCTATTGCAAGTATTAAATTTTTATTCCCTCCAAACTAGTGGTTTTGTTAGAATATGAGTTGCTTTAACCATCTTTTATGTTGTGTTCATTTTGCTGAATGAGATGGTGTTAAAAATTGATTTAAATTTTATTGTATTTTAATTATTAGTAGGCAAAGTATCATAAAAAAAATAATATACTTTAATGTTGAAAGTGAATCTGAGTTTCCTAGCACACTAATGAAGAAGAATGCGAAGGAAAAGAAGAAGAATGTGAACAAGGAGAAAAGAAAGAAAGCTTTATAATTATTAGAACAATTTGTAAATTTAATATGTTGACATTATTAGAAGAATTTTCTTTTTTATTTATTTTATTTATTTTTGATGTTTCTCTGTATTGAACATATATGAGACATGTACTAGCAAATGGGTCTATTTTCATATTACACAAATGCAAGTCTCTGATGGTGTTTTGATTGAAAAAACTAGTTTTATTAAATTAATGACATATATAAACATTATTAGATACTTATTATATATGAAAAAATACTAAATTTTATAATAATTTATAATATTTACTATGATTTGTTCATTCTTCTTCTTCTTCTTTTTTTAAGAGATTAGTGTTTTTAATTTATACCTTATGCTATAAATTATTTGCTTTGATTGATGAGCTATTTTTATAAATTTAACCCGTATATAAACAGTATTAGATACTGATTATATACTAAAAGAATATTGAATTTTATAGTAATATATACCATTTGTGTTATTTATTTCTTTTTTTTAATATAAAATATTAGTGTTTTTAATTTATAATATATACTATAAATTGTTTTCTTTGATTAGTGAGCTATTTTTATAGATTTAAAATCCATGTATAAACATTATTAGATACTAATCATATACTAAAAGAATACTAAATTTTATAATAATGTATACTATTTGCTATTCTTTATTCTTTTTTTTTTAATATAAGAGATTAATATTTTTAATTTATTATATACGCTATAAATTGTTTGCTTTGATTCATGAAGTATTTTTGTAGATTTAAGACATGTATAAATATTATTAAACATTGATTATATATTAAAAAAATACTGAATTTTATAGTAATATATACTATTTGCTATCATTTACAAGAAGTATACTATTTTTTCTAATGTATACTATTTGTTGTGACTTTTCATTTGCTTATTTTAAGAATTTTTTAAAATCTCAAGTAAAATGTAATTTTAAAAGTATTTAATTTTATAAATATAAATTTAATTTTTATACATAATAAACGATACTATACAAATTTATAAAAAAATCTAATACATAAATTTAAATAAATTATATAGTTTTCAATCTAAAAAAAGATTAATAGTGTAATACCCAGGGTTTCCTTAGCCAACTATAAATAGTAAAGATAACATGATAACATCCATATACCGTATTATTTAAGGTCCTCTTAGTATACTAAAAACCTTAAGAACATCACTAGAAGTGAATATAATGAATAATATGACAATGAGTAAGGAAGGAAATCAACATGGATATGTGCTTTCATGATAAAATTAAAGTCAAATCGAGTTTGACTTAATGTGATTATGTTAAAAATTTATTTTTGAAATGTGAATCTAAAGTGCTAGTAAATGGGTGTTCATATCTCCTAAGATATTGGGAGGTGATGATAGTGATATGGGAAATTAAATTCAATCAAAGTTCCAATGGTATAATGGAGATCAAACTTAGTTTGACCCAATGAGCTTATATGATATACATACTTGAACAATGCAAATAAAGAGTTAGTAAATGGGCACTATGATATATATGAAATTTATCTAATAATGTCTAGAGTGTGTAGTGATATTAGAAAGTAGAAATATAGGTATTAGAGTGAAAGAAATGAAATGAAAAATATATTAAGTACCAAGCTTGAAACATGCATATAAGGATTTGTTATTGGGCTTTTGGACTCAAAAGCCAAAGCCCATTGGATGGCTGGCCCATTGGGCCTAAGAAGGATACAGCATCTAAACTTGTGAGTAAATGGTTGGTCCAAAACAATATATAAAGTGTGTGTAGAGAATGGGTCTTTAGTGTGTAGCTCTTTAGTTATCAAAGTTGACTAAGTCAAATACTTAACCAAGTGAAATTCTTGTTCTTTCCTACATATGAGTCAAGCTTTCATTGGAACACCTAGCACCTTGTGATAACTCTCTCCATTGTAGAGAGAATCTTAGCCCTCCACCTTGAACAAATCATAGCCATCCATCAAGGTTACATCTTAGCCATTGGATGGAACTTGATCAAATCTCCACCATCCAACCTATTATTATATATATGAAAAATTTATGTTACAATCTTTATTTTTCTATCTCTATACCAAAATTCTACCATGGCAAAAAGAAGCTCTCTCTCTCTACACCAAGAACCTTAACAAATCAAAGCTAATCAATGTGAGGAATCTTGATCATCTCTTCCTTTCTTTGTTTAAAGTTGATTTTGGTGACTATGTTGCTTGAAAAATCTTTTGAGCATCTTACGACCATATTAGTGAATAGCCATGGAAATAATCTAAATTATGATTGATTACACATATGGGTGCTTTAGATAAAGAATAATGAATTAGAAGTGTTAAAGTGAACTTTAGAAGCTTGGGTTAAGATTTGAACACTTTAAGGGAACTTGAACTTTTATGCTAGATATTGATAATTGAATGATTATATGGGTTTTATGTTATGCTAATTACATAGTTCTATGATGAATTTGAAGATTTGATGATTCAGTGGAGAATTAATAGTTTTCCCCAAATTCTAGGGTATATGGGAAAATTGGAGATTTTAAGTATTGAATTTGAATTCATAAAAGTAAAGGGAAAATCAAGCTTAAAAATGGAATTAGATGATTTGTATAATGTTAATTTTTAAATCCAATTGATAGAAGTGACTTTCCCCAAAATTAATGAACAAGACTTATTTATGGAATCTAATAGTAGAAATAGAATTGGTTCTATTGAACATTTGAATGTGTTTATATTGTTTGTACTCAAATTTGAAATGTGAGATTTGGAGGAAAGGAATTATCCTTCCTACAATGTATAGCCTTGGCCATTTAAAGAATGAATAAGGAAAATGTTAAGAGTAGTAACGGGTATATGTGTAGTATCTTAACTTTAATAGTGATTGATATGCAATTGAATTGCAAATGTGTAAAGTCTAAAGGCAAGGGTAAGAATGTTGTCATAAGTGTGAAAAGCACTACTAGCCTCAAGAGTCAAGTGTAATAGGAGTAAAGGAGTCTAAGCTAAGTACTTAATAATATAATATACCTTGTGTTATAAGCTTGAACCTTTATTGTTCCAAACCGTAATGGTTGAATTGTTCCAATGCCTTGATGAACATGAATTGTTTATTGAACATCGAACCCTTTGGCATGATACTTCTTGTTAATCATGGGCAATTGAATTCATACTATTTTCATTGAATTCCTTGATATGGACCTCATATGAGCTTTCCTATTGAATATCGAAAATCCCCTTTCTAATATGGGGAAATACATCAGACCTTATATACTTGGTATATGCCTGCAGGTAGGGCGAGAGTACCCAACCTCTGTTAGAGGGGAATACCTAACCATAAGACTTGATAAGTCTTACGTAATGTGATACTTGTAAGTGAGCAAGGGTCAGGCCGCCATTCTTAAATTAATATGTGTGAGAAGCATCCCACTCTCTAGAAAGTGATATTTCTACTAAAGATATTGTTTCCAACTTAAATGAGAAATTGAACTTAATGATAAGGTTGATTGAAACTGTTCCATTTCTATAAAGAGCCTTCTTGCTACTTATTCCTGTATTCACCATGCACTTATGTAGATATGTATGTATTTTGTATTATTATGTTCTCACTGAGTCTTATCTCATTCTCGAATGGTTTCAATTTCTCATGCATGATTGATAAGTTAACAAGATGAATTCCAAGCCATGTTCTTCTGCTTGGAAGTCGTCCGATAAATTACAAGTATCGTGATTCTTAATTTTTGAAGACCACTGTTTAGAGCTCCATGGTAGTCAAAGGTTTAGTCCTAGAATGTTACTGGTTACATGTATTGTAAAAATTATTGTATTATTATTATGAAATGTATGAATAATGCACATTGAGTTATTGATATGAAATGAAATCCTAGAATCTTACAAGTTGTGATTATGAATAGTCTTATAAGATTGTTAAGAAATGGGTAACAAGGAAAGGGTATTAGGTTATGGTCTTGGGGTAAGGTATAATATAATAATTGGATGAGATTATAAGTTAAGTGGGTTCTTCGGGTTTAGGTGACTTTATGTCTTTTTATACCCTACGATCATCACGGCTCAAAAGGCGGGTCGTGACAAATAGTTAATTCATTTTGAATTTTTATAAATAAAATTTAATATGATTAAATTAATTTTTTAATTTTAATTAAAAGTGAAACCAATATATAATTGCAAAGAAAAAAAAATTGTTCTTTAATAGACAAAAAGAAGAGAGGTTAAATTTATAAATGAAGAGAGAAGTTTAGGACATTTTTACAAAATAAAAAAATAAAGAGATAAGAAAGTTATTTTTTTTTAGAGTATTTTTGTAAAAATCCTTTTTTATTTATTATAGCCAGCCATGTTCCTTGCTTATTGTTTAATATGCTAATATCTTTATAAATTATCACATTGTTCCTTTCTCTTTATTTTTTTTTTTTTGAAAATTTTCACTTTAGATAAAAATTTTAAAAATATTTATTTATTTTGATTAATAATTTTAAAATATATTATTTGTAATGGAGTTACCACTAGGGCTGAGCATAGAGTTTAACCAAGCAGCATAACCGATTCGAATTGTTTCAAAAAATTGAAAAATCTAAAGAGTTCTGTTATCAACCGAAACATTTCAAACCACATGATATTAATGGAATTATTCTAAATCTTTGCATTAACTCTAATAGAAATCTGTCTCTAACTGTATCAATATGAATTATACCGAAAATCTAAATACCTAAACTAATTTATTAATTAAAATATGAATTTTTATATTTTTCTTATATGTTTTCATATATTTTATATGCGTGACAATAATAATATCTATTTCATATGTTTTTTATAGTAATAATATATATAATTTATTAATTTTATATGATTGAAAAATAAAGAGTTATGAATTATTGAATGTTAATGAATAATCATATCTGAATTGGAAAGTTAATAATTATATTTAATAGCTAATTAATAAACAAATAATATAATTATATATAACATGTTAACTTATAAAATATAAAAAGTTATATTTATTAAATATTTAACTATATGGTATATAAAAGTCATATTAATTTATTAAGTATTTAACTATATAGTATATATTATAAATTATAATATTTAAGAGATATACATATAATTAGTAATTTATTATTACTAATTATAATTTAGTATTAGCAATAATTAATTAGTAGTAATAGACTTATTAGTGACTAGTAATATATATTAATTTTATCCAAATCCAATAAAGTATTATTACTACTAATTTAATCACTAATAATATTAGTAGTCTAGTAGAAAATAGTACTTTACAATGTTTTGTGTCAATAGATCCTAAGATTCGAAATATATCGATTCGTAAATTCAGAATAATTTGGAATGATTTTTTTTATTGTAGAATTGGATTGTCCCAAAATGAAAAAGATCCAAACTTTAGATCGGTACAAATATTTTTTAATATTTAAATAGTACCAACCTGTGTTTACGCCCTAGCCACTGCATTAGTTGAAGTCTAATTAGTGAAAATCTTAAGTGATATAAAAAATGATATTAAATGTCACACCTCACCCTCGATTGCCCTTTTATTCATCCTCACTTGACTTCGAATTGCCTTTTTATACTTGCTAACATACTTAAATCCACCTTATCTCAACCTGCCGATACGTGATGGTGCTAGAACATAGATAAGTTTAAGGCCATCGAACATCCTTAAAATCGTTCTTACCCTGGATTCATGCAACTTAACAAAACATATTCGATCAATCGAAGACATATGTGGACCAACTTATAACCATAAAAACCTTAATATAAAATCTAAACTTAAGAAACTTAAATCTCTTTATTTTATTCATTTAAATCACTTCAATACATAAAATTATTTACAGTCTATAAAATTATTTATAGTCTATGGAACTTCCTAAGATAGACCAATTAGTAGCTATAACTTTATAGACCAATTAGTAATTATAACTTTATAGACCAATTATAATTTATAACCTAAGACTCATTCTCTTCTTCTAACTCTAGCTAACATGCCTTCCTCATCATAAATAGTTAGAGTTTCTTCGCTAAAGATAAGTAAAGAGTCAAATCCTCATATTCTAACTCCTCCAAGTTATCTCCTAAAAAATTTTAAACTAAATCTTGAAATTCATAGATAATATGATGAGCCATCAATACAATAAAATTATAGAAATGGATACTGGAATAAAAGTTCCATGGACAATTAATAACTATTCAATAAAATTTAGAATGAACAATAATCATTATGACAGAGAAAATAACATCAAATGAAAATCATGAATTCAATACATTATAAAACAAGAGATTTTCATAGAAATCAAAGACAATGAACATAAAGGAATTCATATAAACAACCTGATAGAAACATGCTTCAGGGAGTTCATGTTTATCATATCCACATATTATTGAGACCCATTTCATTAACTATCAAAGATTTAATAATGGAACGAACCACTAACCTATAAGTTTACGTATACAGTTGCATTATAATACCATCAATATAAACATTTCATAACTGTCCAAGGCATTCTCTTTGTAACCATCAAGGGTTATTATATTACCCTAAAAATACCTTCACATACCTGCAATGATATATTTGATTTAATTTATAGATTTGGTCAGTCGAGTCACTTGTGCATATGGTCTAATGATTTTTCTCATTAATTGGACATTTTGTCAATTTGAAATTCAATGGATATACAATAACATTAAGCAAGACTTTTTATTTCAACATAAGATCAGTCCAAATAGCTTTGTTAATTACGATACGTTACTTTGGCCTAAGTGGCCTTGTTTACAGAATCAAGGCTTCAATCCAAATGACTTTGCCGATTTCACTTTGTGATAGAAATTACAAAGAAAGACAATATTAAGTTACTCATTGGATGTGATAATAACAACTAATAAAAGTAATAAGATCATATTAGGTTAGTTAAAGAATGGAATTCAATGAAATACATGAAGAAATTTCATTATATTGTTTATACATTTCAGAACTTTACATTTCCAAATCTTATGTCGTATAATCTTATCTTTACATTTTTGTATTGCAACTTCCTTCAAGTTCTTTTTTGACTCCTAATTTTTCCATCTGAGCCAAAAGAATCTCCATCAATACCCCTTTTGATAACTCCCTAATTATTCTAGACCAAGCCATAACTACCTAGATTTTGATTATTATCAAGCTTGGCTTCATTCATCCTTAGACTCACTGGAATCACAAATCTATCTGTTAGATCCATTCGAGACTCTTTTAAGAAAACTGAAAGAATTGACTACCTTTTAGGTCATAGGTTTTATATGTCAATAGGCTTTTTTTTTTTTTTTTTGAAAGAAAAAGGTTTAATGAATGAATATAGAATTTAGATCTAAATGTTACTGGATTTCAAAGAAAACCCAACACTTAAACTTTATAAACAGAAAATGTAAATGTTCAAAATAGAAATAGAACAGTTTTAAGGTCTTTCTTAGAGAATAAGTAATTGTGGTAGATATTATGAAATGATATAAAGTCGATCATGGAATAGATAAGTCACATCGGTAAAGAAAATTTTTTATTGGAATAGTAACTTTTTATTAGAAAGAAAAATTATCAATAATTGTTTGGATAAATTATAGTAAATGACTTTCCATCCTAACTAAACTTATCCATTACAACCTAAAATATCTTACTCAATTATGCATGTATGAATCTATCAATTCATCTTGTAAATGTATAGTGATATTAAGTTCTATGGTCAAGTCCACAACTTGTGCTCATTTTATTCAACTTAGACTTATCCAGTTTCCTTTGTAAGTTTATAGACATCTTTGGCTTCATGTATTTTGAGCAATTAATTATAATTATAATTTGGTTAATTCATGTATCCATAATTATGAATCTCACCAATGCCATTTTAGTTAAGTAGTATGAAAAAAAAAAAAAAAAGAAGAAAATAATGCATTTATTATTTATATGGATTCTTATTAGTTATAATTACATTTAATTAAAATTTAAAAATGTATAAACCGAATTATATGGGCTCTATTAACTGCGTTGATGGGACATCAACTGGGACCACTTTTGTTAATATATTAATTAATTATGATTTAAAAATTATATAAACAAATTATCTCATAAAAATTATATAAACAAAAATATATACTTTAATTTTTTTAAATAAAAAATAAATTTAATTGTGTTTAATAAATTCATATAAATTTTATTATAAAAATTAACTTTTCTTTTAATTTTCATTGATCGTGCAGGTGAAATAATTGTATCCAATATTTTGACTGCATTTAAAACACTGATAATAAATACATTCCATTTAGTGACTGTATTGAGTCATAAATCAATTTTATTATCGTTTGACAAGTATTTAATTGAATACAATTTTTTAAATATCGTCCTTAAATTCATTTTAATTTTTATGACGGAAGACAAATAAATTCTTATAAAAAAAATTAAATTTCGATAAAAAAGATAAAATAAAAAATATATTATATTTCATAAAAGAAATAACAAAATACAAAATAAATGAAAAATAAAATTAGATTAATGTCTAAAAAGATATAAATTTAACAGATTTCTAAAAGAAAAAAAAAAAAACGATCACCATTAACGAATTGAATATTGAATACGATGGTTCAAACGACAAATTTAAAAAAAAATAAGTCGGAAGGTTTTTTTAAAGGGTATTTTTATGTACTTTTAACTATTTAGTTATACAACTTATATTGATTTGATAAGGTGGGTTCCATATCCCCCTAACCAACTGTTTCTTGCATATGTGCAAAAAGCATCTTTAATAGTTTTTTTTTTTTTTTTCATTTTAAAAGATATATTTTATTTAATAGAACGTGTTTAATTTATAAATAATATAAAATTTATTTAAATTTAATAGAATTTTTATATTTTATATTTTATTTTATCTTACAAGTATTAATTATTTTAATTTTTTATTATTTAAATTTATTCAATAAAAAGGTAATATTAAAATTATTTTAAATAAAATATATAAAAATTTATATTATATTAATTAAAATTAAAATAAATAATAATATTTAACTCTTTAAATATAGAAAATAAAACAACTCTTTTATTTAATTTTTAAAAACAAAAAAAACTATTATAATTTTAATTTTTAAAATAAATTTTTATAATAAAAAATTTAACATATATAAATAATATATTAGAATACCATAACTAAGCACAGTAGAGCGAGGCCCTTTCTCTCTCTATCTTTTGTCATAGCTATCAATTCGCCAAACAGACAGAAAGCAAAAGCCAAGCTGTTAACGTTTGTTTTGATATTAATTTTTCCATAAAGTGATGCCCGGAGAATCTTGCTTCAAATCTTTCACAGTTATACACAAAAGGAAATATATATACACGCATGGTCGCTTTGTTTATAATAAGAATTAATAATTAATACTCCATTATCTTATTATACGTAGTCTCATTAATTTTTTAACTTTAAACAACAATAATGATAAAGGGAGGCGATACTAACATTTTAAAAAGATTTTTGATTTTTTTTTATTATTATCATTTTATTATTATAATTAACTATAATACTCTTTTATTTTCATTATATATATTTTTAAAAAATTTTCAAAACAAATTTTAGCAATCCAAAATAAATTTTTATTTTTTGATAATTTTCAAATTTCTAAAATCATAATATTACTTATTAATTTTTATATTTATTTCTTATTAACTTCTACAAAGAAGAGGAAAAACTCTTTTTTTAAATACGTTTTAATTTTTCTAGATATAAATAATTTTTATTTCAACTTTACACTTTTTGGAAAAATAAATTTTTTTTAATTTTTATTCAAAACTATATTAATGATAAATAGTGGTGATATTATGCTTTTTCTCAACAAAATTTTCTTCTAAATTAAAAAGAAATGATGGTATTATATGTATAAATTTTTATAAAAAATTTTATTAATAAAATTCTTAAAGTATATTTATTGATTTTTAATTTATTATTTAGGGTACAAAAAAATAATAGTGTATGGTTTTTTTAACTTTAATTTTCACTAATTTAAATAAAAATAGTTATTGAGATATATAGTTATTTCCAATTCCACCATTTGATTTGTCGTGAATAAAAAATATACAATTAAGACTCTAACCCATTATATATTATTTTATGTTTCCTCTATATAAATGCAACCCTGCCTTCTCTCTTCTCCTTATAATCACTTTCTCGTAAAGCCAAAAACCCCACAGGAGAAGAAATGGCAAACTCAGTTCATGTCAAGGAAGCTATATATATAAAGCCAAGTGAGTCAACTCCAACTCGTTTATTATCTCTTTCTGCTCTTGATTCTCAGCTTTTTTTACGCTTCACTATAGAATATCTCTTGGTTTTCAAGGCCCAAACAGGGTTAGACCAAGGTGTTATTGCAGCTAAGTTGAAGGCTGCATTGGGTAAAATTCTGGTTCCTTATTATCCTCTGGCCGGCCGAGTCCGGGCTAAACCCGATGGTTCGGGCTTAGAAGTTGTGTGTCGAGCTCAAGGTGCTGTGTTTATTGAATCTTTCACTGATAATACCATTAACGATTTTGCTAAAGCTCCGAGGTATGTGACACAATGGAGGAAGCTTTTGTCTTTCCACGTGGCGGATGTTCTTCAAGGGGCCCCACTTCTTGTTATTCAGCTTACGTGGCTTAAAGATGGTGCTGCCACGTTAGGTGTCGGGTTTAACCATTGTGTTTGTGATGGGATTGGTAGTGCTGAGTTTCTTAACTCATTAGCTGAGTTAGCAGCAACGAGTCATCATTATTATGGTCGGATTTCTGATTTTAAGCCTAAACCCATTTGGGATCGTCATCTTCTTGACCCAATAAAGCCTTCTCCTCCTTCACCTTCGCGTTCTTACTCAGTGAGTCAACATCCAGAGTTCAACCAGGTTCCTGATCTTTGTGGGTTCTCAACTCGGTTTTCTAATGAAAGACTCACTCCTACTTCAATTATATTTGATAAAAGGTGGCAAAATGAGTTAAAGAGGTTAGCTGGGTCAACTAGTCGACCAGGTGAGCCAGGATACACGGCATTTGAGGTAGTATCAGCTCACATATGGAGGTGCTGGGCTAGAGCTTTAAATTTACCATCAAACCAAATATTGAAGCTTCTTTTTAGCATAAATATAAGAAACCGAGTCAAACCGAGTCTACCGAGTGGATACTATGGCAATGCATTTGTACTGGGTTGTGCACAAACCACTGTAAAAGACTTAACAGAGAAGAGTTTAGGTTACGCAACAATGTTAATAAAGAGAGCTAAAGAACGAGTTGACAATCAGTATGTGAGATCGGTGATTGAATCAGTGAGTCAATCAAGAGCTTGTCCTGACTCAGTAGGCGTATTGATAATGTCACAATGGTCAAGGCTAGGATTAGAGAGGGTTGACTTTGGGATGGGAAAACCAGTTCATGTGGGACCCATATGTAGTGATAGGTACTGTCTAATTTTGCCAGTTTATAATCAGACGGATGCAGTTAAAGTCATGGTAGCCGTCCCTGCAAGTGGGGTTGAAAAGTATGAATATTTAGTCAAGAGTCCATACTCTTGAGAATCACTAGATAAATTTTTTTTTTGGCTCATCCGTTGACCTGTAATATCACTTTGACTTCCACTCTTTTTTTTTTTTTTTTTTTTTTTTTTTTTAATAATTTATTTATTATTATTATTATTATCATTGTTAGATTCCAAGCATGGTCTCCCATTACATAGAAAGAGATAGAAGTAAGGAAAATTATTATAAAAATTATTATAATTATTAAGCATTTTATTATAAGCTTTTTATTTTTGCTATATATTCTCTTACTACTCAATTGACAATTCATTATTTTTTTTATTCGTCTCAAAATTTAATTTAGTTTGATTCTTAAATGTGAATTTTATGAGAAATTTTTTTTATTATCTTTTTCTAGTAATATTTTAGTAATATTGATTAACTGTGTAATTAATGAATATATATATATATATATATATATATATATATATATATATATATATATATATATATATTAAATAAAATGTATAAAATTAATGAGTTATTAGTGAGGAGTAAGAGTATTTTAAGAAATTTATATAATATTATATGAAAACAAAGTGAATTATCAATTTAAGAGGGATGAAAAAAAAATTTTCTTATTTTTAAGGAATGTGGTGGTCACACCCCTAAGTTTTGTAAATTTTTTATACATAATAATATATTATATATGAAAAATTTTACTAGTATAAATAGATGTATAGAGCTTTATCAAAATATGTGGTTAGGTTTGAGTTTTTCAAATTATAAATAATTTGTCATCAATTTAATAAAAGATGTTAAAAGAGAAAATTATTCTTTATTATATAATCTATTGTATTCTTATAAGATGTTCTCTCTCCTTAGTATAAAAAAAATATACTATATCTCTAAATTATGCGTATGAATGATCGAGAGAGCTATTTTATTATCTATTGAGAATATATGTTAGCTTTGAGACAATTATTACATATATAGTTTAATTTATGTAGAAAAAAAACTTACATATACGATCGACTCTCTTTTATTTAATATTTAATAAATTAATAATTATATTAATTAATGAATTTTGAGGAACCAATTTCGTTCCTCATTGAATAATTAATAATTGTATTATTTAATAATTAATAAAATTTGAAGAAAATTCTTTGAAATTATAAATTATTAGAGAGAATACTAGAAGTCAAATATTATAATATAAAATATATGATTATACTTAGTGTTTGATAAACTTGGAATTCTATTTTTGAATATATTATACTATAAGTGAAGGAGTACAACAATAGCATTTACTAGCATTATTCATATTATCATAAGCATAAAGTGATTAATTTGTTTTAAATAATAAGTAATGGATTCAATGCAAAAAAAAAAAAAAAAAAAAAGATAAGTAAAATGAGAAAAACCAAATATGTATTCATATTTATATAGTCATATATTATTTTTTAAGTTTATATATGTGACTGATTTGAACACATTAGTCCCATATGAATTTAGAATACGTTTAATAAACCGCAATAAGATGTGATGTAATGTAATCAAATGAATTTCATTTAAATATATTATATTATATATATCTCATTACAGCATATTAAACATATTCTAATAATTTTTATTTTTCATAAATTTAATAAATTAATAATTTTAATATTTAATAATTTTTTCATCCATTAAATATATTAATTATAAGAGGATTTACTGTAGTGAACTTAAGTAAGTATGGTAAATTACAATATTTTTTAAAATTAATATTTTTTAATTATAAATTTGCATTCAACATGTCCTGTCAGTGAGTTCTTTAAAAAAAAAAATAACCTTTAAAATTTTCTTTATCTGTTTTTCAGTTTTAAAAAAACACTATCCTATTTAGTACACTATAATTACTTACTATAGTTAATTTTGTTCATAAAAATTTCTGAATTGAATTTTTTTTTTCTAAATGGTGTATTAGTTTTATTTATTTATTTTTTTTGCAATATGATCAACAATAAATTTTTACTATGAAACATTCACAATATTATTATTTATATATATCATTTATAATAAGGGGCATTTTTTTTTGTACAACCTTTTTTTAAAAAAAAAAAAATTAAACCAAATGTTGTATATGCTACCATTTAAGAGTATATATGTTGATTCACACAAAGATATAGTTTAATAATAAGTGCATATATAATTTCAAGAATAAGTCTATATTCAATTATCTCTTCCCTGTTATTAAAAAAAAAAAAAGCATATATGTTGATAATTAGATAAATCTTTCTTTTCTAAATGAAGGATTGGCCAAAAAAATAAATAAAATAAAATGGAGATAATTTTATTTATTAATTTAATTTGGATGGCTAAGGATTTAAAATTAGGTAAATAACTAACATTTAAATTTAATATTACATAAAATGGTATGTAATTTTTTTAATTAAAAATATAAATTTAAACAATATCATTCCAAATAATTATCTATCCAAATCGACTCTGTTATTAATAATTAAAATGCGATAACAGCGGTTTTCGGTGTTATCTAAACATGGGGCTTCTAATCAGTTCATAATTCCAATTATGAATCTTCTTCTTGACTTCACAAATGCTAAACCACCATTAAGGAAACTCTCTATATATATATATATATAAACCTAAATAATCCTTTTTAAAATAAATTAAACAAGATTATCTCTTGCATGATCCACCTATATATTCCATTAGGCGTATCTTGACACAAGATTTGCAAGCAAGCCATAGCATCTAGACATAAAATGTGCCCTAGCTAAGCTATTTCTTTCTTTAAATATGAACCTATGTGACTCACATGGTGCCCTTTATATATAAATTAGTCCTACAACCACACCACAACTAAACCTTAATTAACATATTAATGGATTTAATTATATTGTACACATTAATATTTTAATAAATCTTATAAATAAGCATATGCATAGGCATATATAGATCAATAATGCAACGTGTTATAATAATAAACTAATATTGATAAAATCAATAAGTTTTGTAGTATTATAATTATTTTAAAAACTGTGAGATCATAAATTTGAATTTTAATTAATTATAATTTAATTAATTAATAGTAATTTGATTCCTATAAACATATGAAAATCATGATAATGTAATAGAGAATTTGAGATAATGTACATCTTATTCTTATGTGGCAAAGTGATCCACATTTTTGTATATTTACATGAAAAATTTTGTATTTTTCATTTGTTTGTAAAGTATTCTTCTTCTCTTGATGGCATGTTAGATTAAAAAATATATAAAAATAAATAAATGTTAAATCCAAAAATAATATATTACAAATTTATAATTTAAATAACTAAATAAAATTTATTAATTATATTAAGAATTATATTTAAAAATAGATATCATTGCAACATGGATTTAAATTATTTAAATATAAAAATATTAAAAAAATTGGATATCTTGTGTACAAAAAAAAAAAAAAAATTATATCCAAAGAATGAGATTCCAGTTCCAATTTTAATACCAACTAAACTTGAGCTTAATGTATACACTAAGCTATAGCCTAAGAGTAAGTATATATATGATCTAAGTAATAGATTAAGATTCGATTTTTCATTCCCTGCTAAAAAAAAAAAAACTTGAGCTTAATATATTTAAATAATTTGAAAGAGATTAGTTTACTGTATACTTGGGCCACTTTCTCAGAACTGAAAAACCGTGAATGGGCTTTTAGCCCATATCATTAGGGACCTTTCAGTATAATGGCTGGTAGGGTTTGCAGTGCCCACGTGCTGGGCATTAAAAGCCAAAGGGTTGAGTTTTCAAATTAACTGGGCCACCTGGCCAGATTTTTTAGTTTGGACCTTAACATTGGGCTACTCATGCCCCTAATTAAAAAGGCCTTGGCCACAATAATATATTGAGGAAATTGCACTCTCTATTCATTTTTATGTTTTGTTTACTTTTTCACTCATTTTTAAATTATAACTTTTATGCTAGTTGTGTTTTCTGTTTTTTATGCTTTTTACATTTTCACATTTGCTTTTTTACTCTTTTTTTTTTTGGTTAAAGCTTTCAACTAGTGCACCTATCTCTAATTATCATCGGCATATCGATTTTTACATTTTCTCTTGCTATTTGTAATGTCTCTATTTTTTAGGATCATGTAATGCCATTATGATGACCTGATATGAATTATTTTTTATCCAAAAAAGGGAGAAGAAGGTGAGAAAGGAGAAAAGAAAGGCATTTGCAAAAGATGTTAACAGTGTCAATGATGGAGAACCAACTCTAATTTCTAAAACTTCAATTGAATCCAAGGAGTCTTAGACAAGAGAGAAGCCAATGGAAGTGACAAAGAGATATTAAAAGCCATTGCATTTCACAAAGCATACTAGGTCAAAATTTATGCCTTTGCCACTTCGCAATCATAGTAAGAGAAAGATGCAGACATGGATGTGGGTCCTTTTTACTACTCTAGCTATTTTTGCCATATTTTTAATGGGGAATGGCAGCTTCTGTTTGCAAAGTTTGGTTTCTAAATAAAATAATAATTATATATGCTCTTTAACTAGGTAATCTATAGAGTATGGTGGGGTATTCCTATAGATATTTAGGCAATTTTTTTTTTTTATCTCCACAGTATTTACTTCCATGTAGTTTCCATTTAATTAACTGTAAATGGCTTATAGGTTGGTTTTCTATTAAGTGGCTGATAGGTTTGGTTTTTCATTATAAGGCATATAACATTACTTTGGTGGTGTTGCTTCCATTTGAAAAAAAAAATATATGATATATAAGAAATGAAATTAGTACTGATAACTATCAAATGTTGATAGATGTAAAAGCGGTTTATTTTATTTTTACAATACTCATAGCTTATATGTTTGGTCTATTTTATTTATATATTTGGTTGGTATTTGAGTTAAAACAAAGATTTTAAAATATAAATAGGCAAACTTAAGTAATAATAACATTATTAAAAAAAAAAAAAGGGTTGAAGATGTTAAGAGTCCAAAGAAAAGGAAAGCATCTATTATTGTATATATTTAAGATATACCTAAAATATACTTATTATATACTTAAAATAAACCAGAAATATACTTAAAATAAACTTATGTATTCATTTTATACTGTTTACTGTGAATATTGAAAATTGTTTATTATTTTTTTAGTATAATTTTTTTATATAATATATACTTGATGTATTCCTTTTATATACTTATATTCATGTAATATTCAATATCCAAAAATTTTTGAAAATATATATCAAATCAAAAGAGCCAGTAAATTATGGGTGTAATTTAAACATTGGTTTATTGAATTTGTTTATATTTTAATCTTAATTTTGATGATGATTCTCACTATAAAAAAAAAGACAAAAAAAATGTTGATTATTCTTCTTCAAAGAAGAAAACAATTAAGGTTGTTAACTCTTTCAAGGAAGATGAAAGCATATAATTATAATATATATTTAAGATACAACTAAAATATACTCATTATATACTTAAAATATACCTAAAATATTCTCGTTTTATACTATTTATTGTGAATTATGAATTCCATTTATTATTTTTTTATGTCATAATTTTTCATTCCACACAATAAAAGTGATTTTTGTTTTAATTTTGAATATAAGTTTGGTCTATTTTGTTTTTGTTTTTTATTTGCACATTAGAATAATAAGAAATTATGTTAATTGAAAGTTATCTAATTAATAACCACGTGTCAAAAATGCAAGCTTTGAAAAATATCCATTTGAACATGTATTGATTGGACATAGCTCTAGTTACATATGTTGATTAGCACATTAGAATAATTAAAAATTATATAATTAATGACCACATGTCAAAGATTCAAGTTTTGAATAATACTCATTTGAACATGTGTCAATCGGTGGTATAACTCTAATTACACATGTTATTAATGATCTAATTAATCACCATATGTCAAAAATTCAAGTTTAAAAAAAAAACTCATTTGAACATGTGTCAATCAGTGGCATAACGTTAATTACACATGTTATTAATTATCTAATTAATCACTATATGTCCAATATTCAAGTTTTGAAAAATACCAATTTGGACATGTGTCTATTAGATCTAACCATAGTTACACAAGTTTCATATTTTTTATATTATTCAATTGATATGTATTTTATAGCATTAGTATTTTATATTTATTAGGTTGTGTTTTGATAAATTAGAGGTTGATTCATCGTTGATTACAGGTTAATTATTAGTTGATAACAGGTTAATTATAGATTGATTGTTTATTTTTTTCATATTTTATCTTTAGTATTGCTAAAATACTTGTTTTTGAGTTTCTTTTTTGCAGACTTAGGATTTGTAATTGAATTTTCATCTTCTAAATTTTTTAAGTTTGTAAAAAAAAATTATATAATCTATTTGTTTTGAATATTTTTAATGCAATTACAATTAAAATAACACAAAATTAACTAAATATATGTATGAAATTCGATTTAGATCGAAGTAGGATTTGTTGTGAATTTTTGGAGTTTATACGGTAAATATTATTTTAAATAAAAATAAGAATTTTTTATAGAGATAATATTTTATCACTATTTATCTCTTTCCTTTTACCTCAATTTGTTATAGTTTTTGTATTTATATAAATAGGTTGTTAGGGAGATGATTTATTTCAATTATAACTATTATTTATGGAAAATATTCTTTAAATAACCACATCTTTGTCTATTTTCCAAAGACAAATAAATATTCAAAATTATGGCACTGGCATGAGGAGCCACCGACTTGGCATAAGTATCTCTTGTGTCCCATCGACTTGGCATGAGTATCTCTCGTGTCCCTTTTTATAGGTACTGGTTTTTGGAGGAGTTGTAAATAATTTAACGCTTAAGGTATAAAAGTTAATTTTAGAAAGTGAAGGAATATTGGGAAGTGTGATTCTTTTTTGAGGTATTTTTGTAGAAATTTCTAATATATTTTCTTCATTTATTCTAACTTATAATTAATAATGGTGAGCTTTTAATTGTTTTCTTTCTTTAAAGTTTAAACCACTGACGTCGTAATTAGCCCCACAGGCAAGAGTGATCCATTAAAAACAAAAAATAGATATTTTGTTTTTATGACTAGATTTCAATTAAGATTCAAATCTTTGAATATAATTATAATACAATTAAATCAAAATTCACGTTGATTAATCCTCACCTATATATCATAAGAAACTACATATATAAAAAAAGAAAAATAAAAGGAAAATGTATCATATCTTTGATATTGACTAAATATAATAAGGAAATATATATTTTTAATATTGTGTTGATTAGATATATTTTTCTTTCATTTTTTTCTTTTTTTTCTTTTAATATGAGAGAGGAATCAAATACTCATTTAATTAATTAAAAATTTATTTTATTTTATAAAAATATAAATTATTTTATTAATAAAAGTATGCTAAAAGTCTAATAAATGTAAATCAATCTCTATCTACTTTGCAAAAATGATATAAGCTCAAAAATATCAAGTTAAGAAGAAATTGCTATTAACATCACTAAAAATCTTATTGATTGTGAAGCTGAAAATGATACAGTAACTTTAAAACTTGTTACATGAAAGGAAACACTTAAATTATCAATAATTCTTTATATTTTTTTTATTGCAATATGAGAAATTAACTCCAAATTAAACTTTTACATGCAATAAGAAAAATTAAGGATTCGATTAAGTTAGATTTTAATTTTAAGAAAAAAAATGAATAAGAATAGACTCATACAATTTTAGGAAAATATGATGTATAATTTAGCGAATTATTATATTAATTTATGATAATGAATGAGATCAAAAGATTATATAAGGTTTTCAAAAAAAAAAAATTATCTTATTATTTTTTAAGGGATCATTTTATGAAAATTATTAATTTAGTTGATTAGTGCAAATTGGGACAAAAAAATTATTAAAAAAATAATTAAATTGATAAAATCACATGCCTCTACATGTAATTTTCCTTTGATGAATTAAATGTTTATACAGTTAATGATTTTACAAAAAAAAAAAAAAAAGAAAAAAGTGGCATAAGTGTATATATATTATACCATAGGCTATAATATAAGGGAAAACATAAAAATCACAAGAGTGAAAGATTTTCTTTTCCTCTCCTGTGGTCTCTCTCCTTTTTTTTTTTTTTTCATTTGGGCTTTTTTCACTATAAAAAAGTGGGTCCTTGGAGGCGATTTTTGGTCATATAATCAAAATATTTATAACTGTAACATTGGTGAGGATTCAATCAACCTACAAATATAATTATAGTCATCCATACATAACATAGAGTAAATACGGAAGTTATAAAATCCATAGACCTAAGCAATGGTGTAACTAAGAATTTTAATTAGCTATGGACTGGACTATAAATATACTATTTTATAATGATTATTCTACACCTTTCGGCTTAAAGAACAAAAAAATAGTTTTTTATTGCTTTCTTTTATTTTTTATTTTTCATTAGCACTACATGAAAATAATTAAAATCAAAATCAAATACAAATAAACTCAATTTAAACATTATCAAATCAATCAATTATCCTTCACTCATCCCCACTAACATTAATTTGGGTTATGAGTTAGGATCTACTAATTATATATATCTTTCTCCTTCATTTCATCAAACCAAATAAATCTAAAGTAAAAAAGTAAAGTTCATAAAATTAATAAGAGAGAAAAAATAATGCATGGCAACTTGAGTGAGATTTCTTTGAGAGAGAGAGAGAGAAAAAAAAAAAGCAATACCGGCCCAATTAAAGCCACTTTCCCTGTTTCTAAATTAAAAGAAAGCAGTTTATGCAGCAAGTATAAGAAGGTGAATATTTACATTTGTCCTATAGAAAAATAAAATTTTGGCCCATTTTCTGAATCAAAAGAGAAAAAAAAGCAGTATAAGCAAAACTTTAGGACTAAATAATAATTTAATCATAATAATACCCAAAAATTAAAACTATTTCTTTGCAATAATTAGAAAAATTAAACAGAAGAGAATTACTTACTATGCATGATTCACAGTTAGGAGAAAGAGGCCTCATATTTAAAATTCTTCTTCAATAGATTAAAACACCTAGAAATTAAAAGCATATAAGTACAAAATTTAAGTAAAAAAAGAAACGAAATTAAAAAAAAAATTAATTTTATGAAGTTTATAAAATATAATCTTAATCTAATTCTTATATACACAAAAATTCATGTGTACGCACCTGTCTCTCCAAATCATTAACACCAAAGAAAAAAAGCAATACCAACCCAATAAAATCCAGTTTTCCAATTCCTAAATTAAGGCAAAAATATAAAGACTTGGCCCATTTTATCTTTTCCTTGAAAATATTCTCTTGGGAAACAAATATAAACAAAAAAAAAAAAAAAAAAAAAAAACCATTTACAAACACAAAAATACAAAAAAAAAAAAATGTAAGAAAGAATGAAAAGCATACCTTCATAGAGAAAAATGAGCAATCAATTGAATGAATGAGATCGGTAACTTTTCTTATTTAAGCAGGATTAAAGAGGGTTTGATAGAAAGTGAAAGAAGAATTTTTTTCTGCATTTTCAAGTGATATTGATTTTGTTACAGAGAAAAAACACAAAGAACACGTGAAAGACTGAAAGTCAAGTATAAAATTTCCAAAACTACCTTGGGCTATAGCTCACCCAAGCCCCATAATATGTTCGCCTTTGGACCTAAGTAATTACAGAGGTAATAACTAAACACATAAATCCATACAACTAGGTAATTATGAAAATGCTAGATAAATACATAAATCGATTACAACTTTAAAGAAAATGAAAAATCTGAAACTATAAAGTAGGGGTAAAACTTATATAAGAGACGGATAAACTATTATGAAAAAATATGAATAGGAGTGAGCTTTTAACTTAATGAGCTGATATAAATTAAAAAGCATGCAAATGTTTATAATTATCTATATTAAATGTCACATCACATATAATTATCGATAAACTTACATAAACAATCATAATGAAAACAATATGTGGAATCCAACCTTTATCTAAAATTTCAATCTAACATAAACCTTCTTTATTTCTCTTAAGTTTCAAATTATGGGCTATAATGAATCTAATTCTAACTAGGCAACTCTCTACTTTCTTATTCATGTTTAGAGTCACGATGAAACTAACTCTAACAAAGATATCTCTATAATATCATCATGAATCATATATCATAACATATCATCTCAAATCGAATCGAATCGCATCATATCATATCATATCATATCATATCATATACATTTCCCATGTTAGCATCGGATTCGACATGCATTTCCCATGTTAGCATCAGATTCGACATCATCCTAGTTCTACCACAATCATAAACATATATGTAACAATCACAATCAGCAGAATATATATAATGTCACAAACTTCCTTTTACCATGCACTAATAGGATCAAAGGGTATCAATAGTGATGTAAACACAATGAAAATTTAATGTTGGAAAATTAAAATAGAAATTTCATAGAATTTCTAATGTGCAAGATCTCTCTAAGGGGAAGCAAAGAGCAAACGTTTTGCTACTTATAATGAAAAATAGAGTTTGAAAAAGATATATATACCTTATATTGATTTTCGAAAATATAATTTACAATACAATATTGTAAATTACAGAGATACAACTTGTTTTAAGGTATAGTGTTGTTTGAATAGAAGATAAGAGAAATTTCTCTAAGTTTAGGATGATAGGGGTATTGCTCTTTTTTAAGAGCTTCCTAGTAATTAAGCTCTGAATGAGAATTCTCCCTTAAGGATGAAAAGAGACTACCTTTTATAGAGGAGTTTGAATGGCATTCTCAAAATTTTGAATGCTTTCCCATGATTGACAGGTAGCTGAAGGAATCTACTTTTTGAAAAGTTCACATGCTTAGTCCCATATATCTTTAGACTTTTTAGGCTTCACATGGGTAAACTGTTGTTTGAATTGCCATGGTGGAGGGTTTTGTAGAATTACACTGTCAGCAGAGAAAAAAAAAAGGAAATTTTACTCCCTTTTTTTTTTTTTTTTAAATTCTATCTTTTTATAGGTGGTGCAAAACCTTTTACAAATATAAAGATTTTGAATTTGAAATTCTACCTTATTGGCGGTGGTAGAATATCAAAATAGTCATCTTCATTGTCATTCCCTAAATCTATGATGGGTTTAAAGGAGCTCAAACTTTATGAAGAGACTACTTTAGAAGAGCTTGGCTTGGAAGAGGTCGATATGTTATCCAGAATTTGCTTGATTGTTTGATAAAAATTGTCCTTAGTTTGGGCTACTGTTAATTTGGAAGAACAAAAGACTTTTGTACCAAAAGGTTGTAGTCTCTTTTGAGCATGGAAGAAAATTGTTTCAACTAGTCAGTTTTGAACAAATGTTTTTGAAATTTTGTTGTTAAATGCATCCCATTATTTTCCTTGAATCTTTTAATGAAGACGCACTATACATCCTGTGTATGAGTATAATGGAGATACCAGACACTTATGACTATAATGGAGGTATCAGGCACTTATCCAAGATAGAAAGAATTTGAAACAAAAATGAGAAAGATGTAAAATCTATTTTATGTAGGTGAATGTTTGAGTTTATTTTTGAATAGTTCATAGCAAGGTTGAATTTTAGGAATTAGGATTTCAGGAATATTCTCAAAATGATTCCATCATTATATGAACCAGTATGGTAGTTTGGAGGTTTGAAAGTCTCTGTCAAAGTAAAATAGCCAAGAGTAACTATCTCCTTCATTTTGAACAAAGAAAGAGTTATAACATTCTTGTTGGTTGTCCTAGTAATTGAAGAACTGGCAATGGTTAACTCTAGTACGGAGGTTTGCCGGGAAGGTTTTTATATTGTTAAGATCTTTTCTCTAGTTAGATGGGTGCATAAAATTTTGAATGGTATAGATGGAGTATGCTAGGTTAGGGTGGTCTTTGGATTTTTTGAAATTTTTGAATTTGGCTGAGTTGGTGATTTCCAAGATAGTTGGTAATAGGATTGAGTTTTTTACTTATCCTATGGTTTGAAATGCCATCATTTTAGGAAAATTTTTGAAATTACTTAAGAGGGTTTTTCATGATAAAATCTTTCCTCCATAGCCAAAATGTTTTGAAAGTGATGTTTTTCCAAATATTCATTTGTTTTAAAAAATTATTTTTTTTGTGAAACAACAATTTGAGTAACATTTGGATTTGAAAGATTTTGAGATGGTTTTTGAGAGGGAAAATCCATCTTAGGTTTTGAAACGGTAATAGTAACTTTACCTTTGTCCTCTTGTGAGGATTGTGAGGATGATTGGGCAGGTGACGCCTTTGAGGAGAAGGCTAGGGAAGCCTATATATTTTGAAGAGTCAGAAAAATTTCGATGATTAGGTGTTCTACCCAATTCTGAATATTAGCCCTTTTTTTGGCCTCTTTTTTTCCTTCATTTTCAAGTAGGGGTGTACATTGGTTGGTTCGGTAATGAAAAAGACCAAACCGACATATATAAATAGGAGGAACCAAACCAAACCGAATCAAACCAAATAGACATAAAAACCAAAATTAATTTTAATTGATATCAATGGCCAGTTTGGTTTGATTATTAGGTTTTTAATTTAATTTGGGCTGAGTAACTGGGCCTCCAATTTTTAAGCCCATTTTGAAATTAATTCAATTAATTTTTATGCAAATAATTCATTAATTTTATATAAGTGATTTTTTATTACAAAGAGCATAAATAGAAAATAATATCTAACATAATAAGTAATTCTAAGTGATTAATTACAAAATACATTTAGTTTTAATTTGCAAACATGGAATAATTAGTTACTAACTTAAATTAAGTGTTGTACAGATACTAATAATTTCATACAAAATAATATTATATTAATTACAAAAATAAAAGTGATGCCAATTTACAAAAAATAATTGTTGTAGCAAGCAAAATCCTGCAAGTCTGTAATATTTGAAAGAAAAAAACCCCAGCAATGCATAGTCGAAGGAAAGAATGGCAATGATTCTAGTGAAGCAGTAAGTGCAACATGAGCTGTAGTGCAGGAAACAATATTTCCAAAAACCTGCACAAAAATAAAACCAAAAAATAAATAGAATTAATTATTCAAATTGGATATTTACATGAGTTTAAAAAGCAGAGGAGCTCAGGCTTATTGGTTTCAAGTCATTTTTAGAATGATAATTATTGTTTTAATAGGTTTTTATTGAAATTTTGTCATGCCATATATTAAAACAACCTTGAATCATTCTAATTGCATCAAAACAATTAAGATGTCACAGCCCGCCTTAGGGAGCTATGATGATTCTAGGACACGGGAAAACATAAGGTCACCCAAATCCGTAAAATCCTCAACTTATGTAAAATTACTTATCAAATACCCATATCTTATTCAATTAAATAACAACTTATAAAATTTGCAGAATAGGCCCATAAACTTCTTACATCTTAAAAATAGTTCTTATAAACCAAAGTTAAAGGAAAACATTTAAAAATAACTCAACAAAATAAAAGTCCAAATAATTCCAAACTTAAAACCACAAAACATCAATTTCCAATCAATTTTCAAGCACTTTGCTTATTACCCCCGGAGCACTAAATTGAAGTTCACCATACAAATGGATGAAGAGAACTATACTATTTTCTAGGCAAAGTAACCACATCAAGTGGAGGAACAAGCTTGAGTTTAGTTATCTTGATCAATCTTGCCATCCTGAAATATATAAACATAGAAAAGGTTGAGTAGAAGACTCAGTGAGAGTAGATGCATACATAGGGTAGGTAAGACAATAAACATATCCTCAATAACATAGCTTGGTTGTAAAAATGAGAAATAAATGATAAGGTAGCAGAAACAACTTATAACTTATATTAACTTAGGAGTAGGGGTATCGCCTTCTCTACTCAACTTATAGTATAAGACTGATCAGGTCCTATGGCTAGCAATATTGGACTCCTACTGGCCGAGGTCTAGATACTTTGCTCTATCTATAGGCATACCATGTGCACAAGTCTAATGTTCACTCCACATTGAGAAGGGGTGTTTTTACAGGCTTGAAAAAATAAGCAATAACATATACATAATAAGAGTTTAACTTATACTAGGACTCTTATGAAAGAGTCCTACTTAGTTTGAAAGACTTGGCTTAGGGTTTACAACGTCATTTCAAGTCATAATATAGCTTAATATGAGTTTTAGGTCTAAACAATCAACTTAAGAAAAAGTCATACTTAAGGTGAGACTGCTAAGCAAACATAGCTTATAAAATTAAAATCAATCAATAGGCATGAAATCATGAGGAAATCATTCAATCTCAAAGAAATCATTTCACATTTGCAAAGAAATAAGAGTGTGTGTTACAACTCACCTCAAACTCTTCTGCTCCTAATTAGCTAAGCTAAATGAACCGCAGGATTTGAACCTCTTTAACCTCTACAACATAAATCAAATAGTTCTTATTTAATTCATATACTCAATAACTTATCATATTTATGCATATTCTTGCTTAATCCAAGTGGTTGACTTGAACTAAAACTCCTAGTCTAACTATGATTCTTTGGTCCAACACGGTCAACCTTTAATATTTTTCCTTATTTGACCTTTAATCTTGATGATTAATGTATTAATGTTATTTTAATATGTTTATAATATGTCTTAATTTATCTTTGGTTATAGTCAAACTTTTGACTTTGAATGGGTTGAAGCATCATCATTGCCCTATTAAGTAAAAGAAAAGAGAATAAAAGCAATATAGAAAGAATGAAAAATGTAAGTGTAAACATATCAGACATAAGAAACCAATAAAACACATCATATAGTAAATAAGCAATGTTGTTGCCAATGCAAGAGGAAAGAAGGATAGCAGGATTAAAAAATATCAAAAATCAAAAGAAAAAGAAAATAAAAAGAAGCAGCATAATAAATTGATAAAGTTGGCAAAATATATACATGAGTTAAACAAAAAGGAGGGAGGGGCCGGCCCAGGGGCGCTCAGGGTATATGTTTCATGTCAGGTCAAGAATGAAATGAGTTACTTTAACTTGTTGTAACTGAAATTGTGCTATGCCAAAGATTAAAACAACCCAAACATTCTAAATAAATGCATCAAAAATATTAGGCGTGGAATCATCATCATTGCCCCATCAAAACAAAACCAAAGTAGTCCTTGAAATACAATAATGAACAGAGGAAAGTTCATAACTCACATAAAATAATAAAAAAAAAATAGATGGAAAGAGCAAAAGCATATTAAAATGCCATGTATTCCATAGAACCAAATGAAAAATTAACCAAAATGAAAAGGTAAAACTTAAAGTATTAATCAATACAAGATCAAATGAACTCAATAACAAAAATAAATAAATAAATAAAAGCAATATAATATAAAAAAAGAAATTAGATGAAAAGTGTGTAATGTAGAATAAAACAAATAAATTATAAATCAAAGAAAACTGAAATTCAAAAACACTAATCAGATTATAGAAGTTTAGAAGAAATTATCAAGATTGAGAAAAATACAAATAAGCTCATTAGATAAATGAATATACTCACTGAAGAAAGAAAGGATGAAAGTGGAAAAAACTTAGCATTCATAGGATAAAAACACTAGAGCCAGCAGATTGCACCAACAGAATTCCCATATCAACAAGAACAACACAATTAATAGCATCAACTGTGCTATTTTTGTTTAATGGAGAGGCTCAGAACTCAACATGTCACATTGAACAATGAAAATCACCAAATTCCTTAAATTGTCAACTGTCAAAAAAGATAGGAGTTAGTTGAGGATGAGCAGGCTAGAAATACATGTACTTCATAAAACAGAAACACAATTCAAACAAAAGATGCTGAAATGATTTCTACTCAAGTATTAAGGAGCCTAACAACCAAATTTATTTGAATTATAATTGGTTGCAGGTAAATGTCATGCCACACAATACAGAAAAAATAAGATATTTCATAAAAGCTATACAACTTTAATAACCAACAAAATTAGCTTCCACCAACTGACCAATTATAATTTATAAGTAAATATTCTAACTAGAAAGATGAAATAAACTTTCCAATGCCAAACATTGATTGGCAACTCAAGAATGGGCAATTCCCATATTTGGCAAATCTGCAAATGAAAAAAGCAAATTAAAACAATTAGACAAATAATCTATGATTCCTCATTAATGCAATCAAATAAATAAAACATACAAAAAAATTCAATACCTTTCTTAAAGTATTCCAACTCATCAAAAGCCTCTTCAATTATTATAGGCTTGTTTGATATCCTTAATTAATTTTGGGTACAAATTAATTTTTCCACCACCCTAGGAGTAAAAGAACTCCTAAAAAAATCTAGAACTCTTCCTCCTGAACTAAATGCACTTTCTGTTGCAATTATGGATATGGAAACAGTTAAGATATCTTAAGCCATTTTAGAGAGGGCAGGAAACCTAACTGAATTTATCTTCCACCACTTTCTAATATCTAGGTTCTCATTCTCTACTGAATTTAGTTTCAATTATTTTTTATTCCCATGACCTTTAACCATCTCTTAAACCTCCAATTTCTTGGTCTGGTTTTGAATTTGACAGGAGTCAATTTTGGTTCGGTTCACGGTTCTAACTGACTCTTTGCCCATGTCTAATCTTACCCATTTATCCATCACACATTGATTATATACAAAATGAAATACTATGTAGTAATAACTATCATATTAAAATTTAAAATATTTATACAAATAAAACATATTTATTATTAGATTCACAATCATAAATTCTACTTATGTATTCAAATTCCGATTCAATTCATCTTTCAAATAGCTCCAAAAATAGAGATAATATCTTATATGCCATCATATACAGACAAACAAATAATTACACGTTTGATTTATATACAAAAATGGATATATATAATGTAAACACTATGTAATAATTTAGAAAATACCCATATCTTCAAATGATGAAATATCACAGGAAAAATAATTATTTTATCATATCTTAAAACTACCCAAGAGTTTAATGTTATTTTAATTTTATAAAAATAAAAGAAAACATAAGAAAATGGTAGTGTGAATGGAACAGTTTCCTTCCAACCTTCCAAACCCACACTCAATGTTTATATTCCGAAAAAAGAAGACAAAGAAACAGCAAAAAGTCACCAAAATGGATCATTTTTATCAGTGTACAGAGAGCATCAAATCAGACATTTTTCTCTTTTCTTTCTTTCTATTTTTCTGTGGCTGTGTGCTGTGGTCCAAGCGAGTGTGTTTATAATTTAAATGGTAAATTATTATTTAGTCTCTTAAATATGACTTAATGAACTATTTAATCTCTATATTTTATGCAATTGACTATTTAATTTTTGAGATTTTATTCCGTTAATAAAATTAGTCTTTCTATCTAAAATCGATTCAATTTACTGTTAAATTAAGATAAAATAGTGAAAATATAAAAATTAAATAGTTAATTAAGTTAAATTTTAAGTGCTAAATAGTAATTTAAATAATGCTATTTTTATCATTTCACTTTCATTTTAATGATAAATTAGATTAATTTTAGACAAAAAGACTAATTTTATTGACGGAATAAAATTTTAAAAATTAAATAATCAGTTTCATAAACTATATGAACTAAATAGTTAATCAGATCAAATATCAAGAATTAAATAATAGTTTATCCTAATTTAAATTAAATTAAATATGAAGGGTGAATATGATTGATAAAGGAATTTGCTAACTCTTTTTATTTATTAGTATAGAATTTTTTTAAAAAATTAAAATATAATTTTCAAATATATAAATTGAGTGTGGAGTGCGCAGTTGAACTCACTCAAAGTAAAATTTAATTTCGATTCGTGTGTATACTAATCTAAGGACAAGAGCAGATATATGCATATAGGGGCAATTACTTTCATTGTATAATCATATGATTTAATGGTTAATTTATACTCGTCCTATTAGATTATTCTCTTTTATCTTCATAAAATTATAAATATACCTCTATTATAATAGAGTTACGTGTGTATACATTATTATTCTCACTAAATAAATTTTCTATATCTACTGTGTCTTTGGCCTTCTCTAAATTTAAAAAGTAAATAAATTATAATTGAAATAAATAAATATAAATAGGGTTTTGTGAGTTACGAGGCAATGGGCTGGCCACCACATGATGCTACAAACTTCCAACATACTCTTGTGGCTATCTCTTACGTGCAGACACACCTCATCCCTCCGCATGCAAACCCTCACTTTTCCTTTGCTTTTTTGTTTGGTTTTAGCGGTCAAGGTTAATGGTTAGGGAGCAAACGGTTAATGATCAAATGTTAGTACAGTTGATTGTTAGCTATCGAAAGATTAAGGATTTAAGCTCAAATTAACCCTTTATTTTTTTTTTCAGTTGTGTCTAATTAGAATGATCAAATTATGAAGCGTTTTCTAAATTAGTAATTTTCAAACGGGTAATTAATTGTCACCTATCTCTAAAATTTGCTAGATAAATCACATATTTTTTAAATTGATTTTCATATGAATTTATACCATAATTATTTAAATATTTTATTTAAGATAATAATTTAGCTCAATGAAATGTTTTATATAGTTTTTGGAATAGGTCATGGATCAAATCCTACTACGTACGTGTGCATATCTTAAATAATAAAAATGTTATAAGCATTTTGAAAAATGTGCAAATTAATGAGAATGATGTGATAGTCTAGAAAAATATGCATGTTTGAATGCATAGAAAAATATTTATTTTTTGCTTATTTTTCTTCATACTATCAATCTAATCGTTAAAATCTTGAATCGATTGAGCTATCAATTAAAACTCTTAAAAATAAATAAAAGGAAGTAGTATTTTATATGTGAATTTGTGATGACAAAACTATGTATATGTGTAGTTCATCCAATAAAATTTTATTGAAAAAGAAAAAAGAAATAATATATATATATATATATATATATATATATATATATATATATATATATATATATATATATATATATATATATATATATATATATGGATGATGTAGTGAGTTTGATGAAAAAGTGGTAATAAATTACTAAAACCTGAGTTTGTGAAGGTATCAAGAATTGAAAACTTTGGTGATTTCCAATGAAAATAAAAAAATTGTATTCCAAAGTAGAAAGTGTGTAAAAGAGAAAATTTAGCTGGGTGTGGGATGCGGTTCTGCCTCCTATAAATTACATTGGAAATGGAACAAATAATAAGACATCAAAGATAGCATTTCATGGTTGGCTGCTGATGCTTCTCCTTATCCATTCTTATCACATTCCTTCTAACTACTTCCAACTTCATAGTAAGAGTCCTCTCTTCCGACACCTTTTTTTTTTTTTTAAATCTTAAAAAAATTGAAGTGGTACAGTCATTTTATAATAATTTTTTTTAACAATATCTATACAGTAAACCTCTATATAGTCATAGATTTGGAACCAAATAAAATTTATGATTATGAGAAGGCTATAACTTCATAGAGATTTGAGTAAAAAAATTTTCTTTTGACTTAATCTTGTTTTAACTGAAAGATTAAAGGTAAGAATTATTGTATATTGCTATCACTTCATACAAGAGTTATATACAACATATCAGTTATAAATACAAAAGAGTTATTATTTATCTACAACTCCTAATGATTAGCTAATAGTTACAGCTCATATAACTAATATAATTTATCCTTATCATCCTCCCTCAAGTTGTGTGGGGGATGAACAAACACACAACTTGTCCTGAAGAAACTTGAATTTGGTTTTGGCAAGCGGCTTAGTTAATACATCTGCAATTTGATCTTCGATAGACAAATAATGAACGAAAATGTCTTTGTTAGCCACTGATCACAAACATAATGAAAATCAATTTCAAGATGCTTTGATCGTGAATGAAAAATAGGAGTGGTAGTGAGATAAGTAGCACTCAAATTATCACACCATAGTGTTGGTGAATTGATGGAAGAAAAACCCAGTTTGCATCAATGAAACAAGCCCATGCACCTCTGCAACCGTTGTAGCAAGTGCATGATACTTCGCTTCAGTAGAAGAGTGAGAAATCGTACATTGCTTTTTAGAACCCCAAGAAATAATATTTGTGCCCACATAAATTGCAAAACTAGTACATGATTTGCGATCATCAATATTATTCGCCCAATTGGCATCGCTATATGCATTGATGTGAAATGAAGGAGACTTGCAAATGAAAATCCCAAAACCTGAAGTTGAGTGAAGATAACATAGAATTTGCTTGATGGTTGCCCAATGTGATTGTCATGGGGAGTGCATAAATTACAATACTTTATTGACTGAATAACAAATATCTGGTCTTGTGAGAGCTAAGTATTGAAGGCCACCCACCACACTTCTATATAGTTGTGAACTCTCAATTTTACACCCTTAGCATCCAACCGCAGCCTTAACACTTGTTGAATTTAACTCATTGCGTGGAGCTATTACGGTGGTCCCGCTAACCGGTTAGTGGGTAGGGGCTCGGGGGGTAGCGCCCTCGAAAGAAAATTTTTTAGACTTCATTTACATTTCCACCAGGCATCCAAATTTCTTAAACTCCATACCAACAACCAATCTCTTTAAAAAAAAAAAAAGAACTACCTAGGAAAGCGTGCCGTGCCACATGGCGTGCCGCATGGGAGGCGTGCGGCACCGCGTCAAGTCTGCACGGTGCCGCATTGTCTCTTTGCGGCTTGCCGCAAAGGCCTGACGCGGCACCGCATAGGCCTGGTGCGGTGCCGCGCCAGGGCACGTCCCATTCTGCTCCAGTGGGCCCCATATGCGTAAAATGACCTTTTTACCCCTCTTTGTCCAGTTGTCAGCCATTTTCTGACCCTATCTCCATGGTTTTTTCACATTTTCATTACCTAAACTACCCTCACCCACTTTTCCTATAAATACCCCCCTTCCCTTCTCATTCCAGGACATCCCTTGAATTTGAGTAGATGGTTATTCTCAAATTCCTCTCTTCTTCTCCCTCCAATCACTCTCTAATTAATTAATTAATCTTTTTAATTAATTAATTACTTCACCCTAACCAAGTTAATTAATCTTTTTAATTAACTAATTTTTTTAATTAATCACTCTTTTTTCAAAAATCATTCCTTTTTTAAAAATCAAATTAATCATTTTTCTTAATCCACCTTTCATCCAAATTAATTAATTAATCCTTTTAATTAATTAATCACTTTTTTTTAAAATCAAATTAATCATTTTTCTTAATCCACTTTTTCATCCAAATTAATTAATTAATCTTTTTAATTAATTAATCCATCCATCATTTCCATCATATTAATTAATTAATCATTTTAATTAATTAATTAATCTTTCAATCCATCCAATCACCCGGTCCTGATAAAACGAAATTTCGGTTCGGTAAAACCCTTCGCCCACCAAAAATCAAGGTATTAGCCTTTTTCCTCACTTTCAACATACCCAAACCAAAATCAATCTGATCAACTCCTAAACCTTTTCACTTAACAGTGGAACGAACTACGTGGGTTTTGATCCCCATTCAATGAGGTACGTAGACACGTTTGGAATCTAAATCCAAACCTCAAATCCAAATCCCAATCAATATCTTTTTCCTCTTTTTTTTTCTTTTTTAATTAATTTGTGAATATTTTATTTTCACCATTCATTCATATTTTGCCATATTCATGCATTTTCTTTAAAATCATCTTATAAATATCATTCATGAAATCCAATTTTCAAGTTAAATCAAACTTCAGAGCCAAATTTTAATTATTTAAAACAAAAAATCTAGTCCCCGAACTTAACCTGGTTCGAAGGTTAGTAATTTTATCCATAGGCAAATTAAATTAAAAATTGATAAATTGGAGTCAAATGAGTTTTTCCTTAATTTTTCCATTTAAAAATAAAATAGGGTGGCAACTCTCAAAAATCATTTTTCAAAATCAACCAAATCTAAACCTGAGAGTTCCACCATGAGTCTAAATTCGAATGAGCATTCCGGTTCCCTCTAGCGGACTGGGCCGGTGCTCGGGCGAGATCTCACAATAATTTATCATCACTAAACAAATCATTGTCATTAAGAGAAAGTTTAGCTGATGTGCAATCAGGTGTGGCTATACCATTTGCTTCAGCCATTTGAGCTCGGGACAGCAAGTCATTGATGTATTTGGTTTGCATGAGAAGCAACCCTTCATGCAACCAGGTAGCCTCCATACCCAAAAAATAATGTAACCTCCCTAAATCCTTGAGTGCAAAATGTTTTTGTAAAGCGGAAATTACATGTACAACAAAAGACTTTGCATTGCTTGTTAATATCAAATCATGCACATAAATGAGGCAGAAAGCTTGAATATTAACCGAATTATAATACTAAAGTGACAGGTCTATTTTGGAGCTTTGAAAATTAAGAGATGCAAGTATCGCAGTCAAGCATTTAAACCATTGACGTGGAGCTTGCTTCAAGCCATATAAGGATTTGTGAAGTTTACAAACATAATCAGGATATTGAGGATGAATAAAACCAGGTGGTTGTTGCATAAATACCTCCTCTTCTAAACAACCATGAACAAAAGCATTTGAGACATCTAATTGCTTTATCTCCCATCCCTATGAGACAGCCAAAGAAAGACATAGACGTATCGCAACTGGTTTAACAACAGGACTAAAAGTGTCAAAAAAGTCAACACCAGGTCTTCGATGAAAGCCCTTTGCAACAAGACGTGCTTTGTATCGCGAAATGCTACCATCTGAATGTTGTTTAATACGGTAAACCCACTTGCAACCCACCACATTTTGTTTAGCTGAAGGAGGCACTAATATCCATGTACCATTTGCATTAAGAGCATCAATTTTGTCTTTCATAACTAATCGCCACTCTCCAATTTTATTAGCTTGAGCCAAGGTTGACAGTTCCTTTGGTATGCCAACAATAGAAGAACACCCATAAAATTGTTTAGGTTTTAAAAAACCCATTTGAGCTTTGGTCACCATTGAATGTTGGCGTTGAACTATAGGTGATGAAGAAGAAGGCTCTAAATTATAGGAACTAAGATCAACAGCTAATGACAACCCAGGATTGTGATATGAAATTGTTGAAATAGGATTTTGGGCAGTAGAGGGGGTTTGTGCTGTAGGTTTGATGGGCTATGCTGGAGTTTCAATGGGTGTTGTAGCAGTTTCGATGGATTGTGCTGGAGGTGTAGAAGGTCGTGGCTGTGCAGGAGATGAATGTGAAGCAGTAGTATGATATTGATGGGTTATAGTGGAGCTGGTTGGAGCAGTTGATATGGGCAAAGTGCTAGGATAAGGGGAACGGGGCGCTATGGCATGTGATGGCTGTGTGGGCTGATGGAAGTCATTGGAAGGCGAAAAAACTGGTGGAGAAGAAGGTAAAAAAATTTTTGCTGGACTATTGTTGGTGACTGGAGATATCGATGCTTCATCTTTAGAGAATGGAAAAACCTGTTCATCAAACAGAACATGACGTGAGACAAAAATTTTGTTGGTAACAACATCAAGGCAATAATAACCCTTGTGAATTTTACTATATCCCAAGAAAACACAAGCTTTGGATTGGGGAGACAATTTATTTGAAGCATAAGGTTTAAGCCAAGGATAACATAGATAGCCAAAAACACGCAGGAAATTATAATCTGGCAAAGTGTGAAATAATTGCTCATAGGGCGAATGATGATTTAAACGAGGAATGGGTAACCGATTAATTAAATAAACAGCAGTATCAAAAGCATGTTCCCAATAAATTTGAGGAATGGATGCATGTTGCATTAGTGCCAAACCGGTTTCAACAATATGTCTGTGCTTTCTTTCAGCACATCCATTTTGTTCAGGTGTTTTTGGGCAAGAACTGCGCTGTGAAATGCCATTATCATTGAGATATTTGGTTAATGCTTGAAATTCACCTCCCCAATCAGCTTAAAAAGATTTAATAGAATGACCAAAAAAATTTTCAACCACATGATGAAATTTGATAAACACACTCAACACTTCAGATTTGAATTTAATAAAAAATATCCAAGAATACTTACTATAATGGTCATAAAACAAAACATAGTAATGATTATTATCAGTGGACAAGATAGGAGAAGGACCCTATAAATCAGAACAAATCAAATCTAAAGGACCTTCAGCTTGATAAGCAGAACTGGAAAAGATAATTTATGGATTTTACTGACACTTCAAGCATGACACAAAGTTACATCTTTATTTGATTGAAAATTAATATTTGATTGACCCAAAGTTTGACGAACAGTCCGAGAACACGCAGGTCCCAATCAAGCATGCCATGTTGAAAAAGAACAAGAGTGTGCTTGAATTCGGCCACTGGATGTGTCATGCAACTGCAAAGAAATTGGATATAAACCATCTTTATTCTGGCTTGTAAGAAGCACTTCCCTCGTGTAGATATCCTTTATCGTATAATAATTAGGAAAAAATTCAATTGAGACATTATTAGTACGAGTAAAAGCAGAAACAGAAACTAAATTAGGAGATGCATGAGGGACACAAAGAATATTATTTAAATGAAAAGAACTATCATTAGATGAAACAGACAAAGAACCAATACGTGATATCGGAAGAATTTTACCATTGCTAATTTTGACCTCTTTAGGACCACTATATTTTGAATGAATAGCAAGATTTTCCATATCCACCGTTAAATGATGATTTGCACTGGTATCAAACAGCCATAGTTGAGAAGGTGTAGATGGTGTGGCATGATGGGCCATAGGTGAGGGAGTTGGAGGTGGTTTCGTGTATGATAGAGTGGGAGTTTGAGAGGAGGGACACTGCTTAGAATAATGTCCATTGCTGTTGTACTTGTGACATATCACAGTTGATGGAACTGAAGAATAACCATTGCCATTGCTATAATTAATGGATAAAAAATTACCATGATGTGGGTAATAACCACGTCCAGAATTGTGCCGCCTTTGTCCTCGAGATTGACCAGAATTCTCGCGTCCTCGAGACTGATAAGAGCCATGCCTATATGATATGTGTTGAACAGCACGGGACTGAACAACATGGGCCGAAGGAATACTAACATCCTTTGAGTCAGATTCGGTAGCAAGACTGGCTTCCTCACTCAACAATAGACCATACAAATCTTCAAATGAAACAAAGTCAGGCCGATTTTCTATAAAACGATTGAACGACTTATATAGCAGTCCTAGACCATTGACAATATTCTGAACAAGATCTTCTTGAGGAACTAGATGTTGTAATGCCATAAGGTGATAAAAAATGCTTTTGGCACTTTGAACATAAGTAGTAATAGTTTCCATAGGCTGCTTTTCTAGCTTGTAAAAATTATTCTTTAACCCATGGACCTATGCCTTTGAGGCAAAGGCATAAGTAGTTTCCAGCTTCACCCATGCCTCTCTTATCGTAGTTGAGCCAAATATTTGAGGAACGAAGCTTTAGTTTAAGGAGCCAATGATCCAGCTTAACACTAGTTGGTCTTGGCGAAACCAAGTGAGCTACAAGGGATTTGGGTTTTCATCAATTTTCTGAGGAGGGGCAGCAACAGTGCCATTTACATACTTGGCAAGATCATAACTATGAAGCAAAGGTAACAATTGTGTTTTCCATAACAAGTAATTGGTAGCATTTAATTTGATGGCTAGCTGATGAGCAATATGAGGTGGAGTGGAGACTGAATTTGGAGTTGCTGAGGTGATTGACATTGCATGAATTTTTCATTTTTTTTTGTTTTGCCTGGGCTGTTAAGCCAATCAAGGCTCTGATATCATGAAAGATTAAAGGTAAGAATTATCATATATTGCTATCACTCCATACAAGAGTTATATACAGCATATTGATAACTCTACATTCTTAGAGTTATTTTATGTGTTTAAACTTAAATTTTAGCTTAATTCTCAAGAATGTAATAATATTATTACTTATTTTGAGAAATAAATAGTTCTATAATTTATAAATAAATTATAACATATTTTAAGTATTTTTATTTTATTTTTGCATATCAAAATGATGTCACAATGATACACTAAAATAAATGATACAGGCGATGAAGTCATAAAAATAAATGATGTAAACAATGATTCAAGTTTTCAATCCATGAAAAATAAATTCAATGGTTGGTGGCCAAAATTCAATGGTTGGTGGCCAACCTAACCATTTTTGAATATTGATGAAGGAATTCAATGGTTGGTGGCCAACCTAACCATCAATGTTGAATTTTTGATGTAAGAATTTTAATAAAACTTGAATTCTTCCACCAAACATGCCTATAAATACCATGCTTGGCAAAGGAAAATATCATAAAAAAAATCCATCAAAAAAATATGTAGAGAGATTTTCATGTGCTTTCTTAGAGTAGATTTTTTTTTATTTTTTATTTTTATTTTTTGATCAAGAGGAGGAGTTTTTGGAAGCTTGAGTTCATCAAAAATTGTATCCCAAAACAATTTCTTTCTAAACTCTATTGTTAAATTTAATTATAAGTTGTTATTATCTTTATTATTAATTTAATTATTTCTTCTTTTTTAACTATGAGTAGCTAGATTTATTTTTCTAGAATTTAGATATAATCTTTTGATTATTTTATGGTGTCCTATGATTGATTGATTGAGTGTTTTGATTATTGGAATTAATATTTTATTTTATGACTTAATGCTTGTGAATACTTGATCACTATTTACATGTTTAAAGATATTATGTGAAGTAACGAGAGTGAAAGCATAATATTAGTTCATTAAGATATTAGACCTAGGGTATGTGTTGCTTAGAGATAAGAATACTCCTTTGTGATAGATAAAAGGATTTTCATAAAATTTAATGGGTTTATGTTAATTGCTTGTAATCACGAGAGTAGACATAAGGTTAACATGAATACTTGTGATTTATTTTGAGAGAGAACTTCACATAATTAAGGGAAAATCTAATCATTAATTCTAATAAAATTAAACCAACCAAGTAAGCATAAGAACACCATAGGTATTTAATTGATGAAATCTAAATCCTAGGATTTACATATATTGAATTAGTTTTTTTTTGAATTTTGTAATTAATTATTCTATTGTTGGGTATAGTTTTAGTAAATTATTGTACTACTAAATTATTTATCTCGATAATATTCTGTCTAGGAAAATAATTTTTAAGTGGGACCATTGTAACCCCACCACTTACCTGGGAATTTATCTTGAGATATTTTTTTAGTTTAATTATTTACACTTTACTTACCTGTGCAATAGCGCTAAATATCTAGTTTAATTTAAATCACAAGATTTTCCGTATGATAGTCTAAATAATAGAATATTCAATAGTTTTGGTACCTGTCAATCCTTCCTCGTGGGTTCGACACTTATTTCACTACTATATTACTTGTTCACGCCCTGTGCACTTGCAGAAATCGCGTAACAAGTTTTTGTGAAGGCGACTTTTGACAATATAATTGATTTGATATATTCTATTAATTTAGACATTTTATGTTTTTAATTCTTTTTATTACTATTTTTTTTAGTTGTGTTTGTAGATTTTGTTCATGAATTTTAATAATTTTCCGCATTGGACTTCTTATCCAAGTCCGAAATGGGGTTGCAATGGAAGTCAGTATTATGACCAAGGATAATATTATCAACCTGACTTCCAAAACAATTATGGGTGGAATGGAAGACAAGATATACCGTTAAGTGAAGAGAAGTCATCCCTTGAACTTACATTAGAGAGGTTTATAAATTCCACTTATGATGAGGGTATGCCACATAAGGAGGAAAAGTCATCTCTTGAGCTTACATTAGAAAATTTTTTGGAATCGACTAAGAAAATGTGTAAGAATTGGGAAGAGAAAGATAGATTAGATGCTAAAGACAACGAATTGACTAACAACTATAAAAGAATTGAAGAGAAAATTGGAGCGATGGTTAGTTATGTGGAGTCAAATCAAGGCAACTTCCAAATTCACATTGAAATGGACACATCAGAACAGAGCATGCAAGGATATTTAAGGGATGATGTCTTATTAGAAGACAAGTATGGTGAGGATGATGGTGATGTAAGGCATATGGGATACTATGAAGATGATGATTTAATTGAGCAGTCCCATATTGAAAAATTAGAAGAGGAAGAAGTACAAAATACTGGGGAGACCATTTCATATTTTGAATGGTCAATGATCCATGAAGATGACTTCTTTTCTGATAATGAGATGGTCAATAGAAGTATTGATGAGTTCTCTAGTTAGGAGAATGAAATACATGAGAACCATGAGAATGAAACACTAGATTTTGAAAGCCCCATCTCTCCCAATATTCCAATATCTCTACCTTCCATCCCAATCCAAATTTTCACCCCAATTCAAACACCCACCCATCCATTATCTCAAATTCTATCAGTTGATATCCATCCCACAACCAATCTTACACCATTACCATTTTTCTCTGTGTGCTCAATTGTGGGAGAATAAAGTATTTGGTCAGTGCTTGTATCTTCCAAACCTTGTTTAGAGAGTGAACTTGATTTCATGGAGGTTACGAAGAAAAAGGTAAGCGAATTTTGGTGGAGAATCTCAAAGTTACAAGAGGTGCATGTAGATGAAGTGCAGAATTTGCTGAATTCCAAAGCTAAAAAATTAATAAGTCCATGGATAAATCTATATGATCTTGTGCCTGGCAAGATCAAATTGAAGTTTTCAAGCCATAGAGCAACAAAGATACATCTTTTACGGTTTACAATGAAGTGGAGGAGTAGTAAGAGCTACAATCTTTGCAGATTACTCTTCATTCTAAAATATGGAGGCAAACAACATGATGAAACCTCCAGGTCCATGGATGAAGATGGATAACATTAACATCCAGCTAATACGACATTAAAGAAGCGCTTTTTGGGAGGCAACCCAAGTTATTTGATTTTATTGTTTATTTTATTATTTACTTTCAAAATTTTTAATTCCTCTTTATGTGTTTGGTTTGTTGTTTTTAGTGTTTTTAGGTAAGACGATAAGTACTGCAGTTTTAGTTTTTTTTTTTTAGAATAAACTTCACTGCATGACTTGAATAAGCTCAAATCAAGCTGGCTAGATTCATTAAAATTGGTGAAAGTCTATTTTTTCGCAATTATCGGGATTATATACTTTGTAGATTATCCTCCTTGATGAAGATCTAGCTATAGTCAAGCTAAAGACTATAAATTAAGTGCTTTTGGGAGGCAACCCAAATTTCTAACTTTTTACTTCTTTTTAATTTCTTTTGTTCTTTTGTTTGTTTCATTCTATTTTAATTTTGCTTTAGTGTTGTTTGTGAGTTGTTAAAAAGCTTATTAGGAGGAAACCCAAGTTTTCTCTTTATTAGGTTTCTTTTATTTCTATTTAGTTGTTTCATTTTAAATTTTCTCTTTCATTTTCTTAGCTAAGTTAATCAGATATGGAAGCATCTTTTGCAGTACTAAAAAACATATTCCAACTCTTCCCCAAGATGTGCTCAGAAAAATTGATGAATGCAGACTAGAAAGAATGAAGGTATTTAGGCGTCAGAATCTTCTTGAGGATATTCGTTGGATCATAGAAGCCAAAGTATGATTGGCAGGTGAGCTTGATGACTCATTTATTAAATGTTTGCCAGGTACGGGGAAAAGTTCTTACTTAAAGAAGAGAAGAGCTAAGAGAATGGGAGTCTGCTACAAGTGTGCAAGATGAAATTGCAACACACGCTGTAGAAATATTGGATTTGCATCCATAAATCGAGAAGACAAAATTAAATTCATAAAGGATGGACTAAGTAAGGAGTCTATGGATAATATCCTATAGACTTTTGAGACGCATCCTTATGGATAAGTTCAACGCACTCTTTTAGATTTATGGGAACTATTCAAAGAAGAGAAGCAGCGTTACAGTCTAGGGAATCTGACGATAAAAGACCTTGTTTGCCAATTAATAAGAAAACTGGATGGGATGCCTATCCTTGACTCATAGAAGGCGTGTAAGCCGTTATTGGACGCAAAACCAGAGGAAGATGTGAGCCAAAATCACAACTACTGTTTATAATCAGGTGTATCACTAACTTTTTTATTTTTAAATGCATTATTTTTTTTCTACATCTTACAATACTTTTTGACTTTTTAGCACCTAAATTTTATTTTCCTATAGATTTTTTTTACTATTAATAACTTTTTAGTCTTTCAATGTCTACTTTTAGCTTTTCAATATTTTCTTTTTGACTTTTATACACATGCTGCAGATTTTTCTACTTTCGTTAGCTTTTTAGTCTTTCAATGTCTATTTCTTTTTAGTTTTTCAAATATTTCTTTTGACATTTGTACACACAACATTGATTATTTTTGTTTTTATTATCATTTTTGTTTTTATACTTTTTCTGTTAACAATAATTTTATCCCATTGAACTGTTCTTTTACTCTTCTAGTTTCTTTATATGCACATTCATTATTGTCAATATGCACACAATCCTTTCGAGAGATCTACAAGAGAAAATGGCAGAACCCTCAGCACGCAAATTCAAAACTATTTGTGTCTTTTGTAATCCAAACTCTAGCAAGAAAAGAGAGTACTTGATAGCAGTTAATGAACTTGGTAGGATTTTAACTGAATGAAAAATTGATTTGGTGTTTGAGGGAGGTAGTTTAGGGTTAAGGGGTTGTGTCGCAAGTTCTGCATATATTAGAGGTAGTAAAGTCTTAGGAATAGTTCTAAAGGCTTTGGCTCAAAATAAACATATCACTGGTGAAACTATAGGTAATGAGTTATAGGTCAATAGTATGTACAAACGAATAGCATACATGAATCTCAATGCTGATGCTTTTATCACATTACCTGGTGGTTTAGAAACATTCAAAGATATTTTCACCATTGCGTCTTGGACACAATTAACCGTTTTTCAGAAGCCATTGGGATTACTTATTGTTGATAGTTTTTATAATGGTTTGTTATCTTTTCTCGATCATGCTGTGGAATAGGGTTTTATGACACCAGCGAGTCGACGCATCTTAGTCTTTGCTTCAACTATTGATCAATTGATTGATCAACTGCAAAACTTTAAATCCGAACCTGATCCATTGATGGCGCAGGTAGTTTGGCACCTCAGGGCCAGTAGCAGTAAAAAGCGAGGACTAAATCTGAATCTCCGGTTATAATTTTCCTAACTCTTGTAGTTTTTTTTATTGCATTTTTTTTGTTTTGTGTGTGTTTTTTATTGCACCTGATCAAGCGAAATTTTAGGTCCGATTCACTAAATGTAAAATGGCTAAGTAAAGAGTTACTTTTATACTCTTGATACGTATCTTAAATTTATGTGATTTTCCTTTTCAAAAAAAAAAAAAAAAAACTAACTAACTAATTCAAGAGTTATTCATACAAGATGGCTAAGTAAAGAGTACTTTTTGTGCTCTTGATCCGCATCTATATATTTTTTTCTTTCTCTAGTTTTCAAAATAAAAAAAATTAAAAAAATAATAAATACAGAAAAAAAATTGACGTTTTCTTTTTGTGTAATTAATCTCTCATGCTTACTTTTAGTATTGTTTCGTGATGTTTTATAGGAAACAAGGAAGTGAAATGCACGTTCTGCTTACAATTTGGAATCCACTTTTCTACAAGAGGGAGTATTTTCTTTCTTTTGATTTGTTTCTTTGACATTGAGGACAATGTCCATTGCAAGTTTAGGGGAGGTTTAGTTTGTTTTTTGTTTTCAGTCATTTCTTTTGTATTTTGATGAAATAATTTAAAATTTTTACTCTTTTATTGATAAAATATGCTTGTGTTAAATAATTTGATGAAAGACCAATGATAGATTATAATTGATGTTTATGGATAATTTATTAAAGTATTTCAGGTTGAGCAACTATTTTGGGTAAGAAATTAACTTTTATTAAGATTATGTTTTGCTTTGCTTTGCATTATATTGATTGCATTGAATTTGTGTATGTTTACTTAGAGAGGGCTTCTATAAATTTTTATTTTCATTTGCCTCACCTATCTTAGAACATGTTTTTGCAAACTTTTGAGGTGAAATTTTAAATTCATTTTGAAAGAGAGATATGATTTAGGCATTGTTTGTTTAGCTTGTTACTTATATCCACCCTTATTTTAATTTTTTTCCTAGTTTGTCCCTTTGTACCTTGTTAATTTTAGCCTTCTTTTCTTTGTTAATTAACCTTAATTGTTATCTTTCAACCTATTTGTGAGATAATTTTGTCAAGTTTACATTCTAATGAAGAAAAGGGAATTATTGAAGTTTAAAAAGAAAATAAGGATCTCTAATAACTGAGAGTATTATTCATTGTAAAAGATTACCTTCTGTTTAAAATAAGTTTGGGGGAAAGCAAGAAGATTGAATAAAATAAAAGTTAGTATTTTTGCTTATCTTTAGAATAATGTTGTTGGCAAAAAAAAAATAAAAGAAAAAAACAAAAATATAAAAAAATAGAAGAAGAAGAAGGAGGCTTAAAAGAAAAAAACATTAAAGAAGAATGATGCTTAAGATGGAAGGGATCCTCCATTAACATAATCTCTTTATTTGAGCTATTGATTTTTTTTTGTAAACTTAGTATAATTATCTTACTTTTATTCATTTAGCCTTTTCTTTTTTCAGCCAAAAGACCTTGTGTTAGCCCCATTACAAGCCTAGTTAAGACCTATTGATCTTTCTTGATTTGTGAATTCCATTAGTGGAGATTGTTTGCATTAACATGCTTATGAGATTTGTACATCTATTTTATATCTTTTGATAGAGGCATTTAATGATATTAGTGTATATATGCTTATCTGAAGTGCAACAATTTCTTTGCGGTTGATTTAATGCATAGTTATTCAAGGCATTATTAAGATAAGGATTATTTAAAACCTGAGATAGAAGCTTGATTTGCAATACTATTGATATGTTATTTGTAAATATTAATTTCTTGAGGCCTTTAAAAGAAAAAATAATTATTCAACATAAGCACAAGAGGATTAAATTTCCTTTTTGTGATATTTTATTTTCTTTGAAATAAATAGTTGAAAATTTAGAGTTTTAAAGGTGTTTATGGGTATCGCCACTAGAAGTCCTCACTTGACTATAACTCATCCTCTAAGGGACACTTAGGGGTTTAAAGGCTTGTTGCATACGCTAAATACAATCGTAATTTCCTACGAAAGTAGACTAGTTTATATTTTGAATTTTCTTTTGCTTAAGGACAAGCAAAAACTTAAGTTTGGAGGTGTGATAACTCTACATTCTTAGAGTTATTTTATGTGTTTAAACTTAAATTTTAGCTCAATTCTCAAGAATGTAATAATATTATTACTTATTTTGAGAAATAAATAGTTCTACAATTTATAAATAAATTATAATATATTTTAAGTATTTTTATTTTATTTTTGCAGATCAAAATGATGTCATAATGATGCAATAAAATAAATGATGCAGGTGATGATGTCATAAAAATAAATTATGCAAGCAATGATTCCAGTTTTTAATCCATGAGAAATAAATTCAATGGTTGGTGGCCAAAATTCAATGGTTGGTGGCCAACCTAACCATTTTTGAATATTGATGAAGGAATTCAATGGTTGGTGGCCAACCTAACCATCAATATTGAATTTTTGATGTAAGAATTTTAATGAAATTTGAATTCTTCCACCAAATATGTCTATAAATACCGTGCTTGGCAAAGGAAAATAGCATAAAAAAAAATCCATCAAAAAAAATATGTAGAGAGATTTTTATATGCTTTCTTAGAGTAGATTTTTTTATTTTTTATTTTTATTTTTTGATCAAGCGGAGGAGTTTTTGGAAGCTTGAGTTCATCAAAGATTATATCCCAAAACAAATTCTTTATAAACTCTATTCTTGAATTTAATTATAAGTTGTTATTATCTTTATTGTTAATTTAATTATTTCTTCCTTTTTAACTATGAGTAGCTAGATTTATTTTTCTAGGATTTAGATATAATCTCTTAATTATTTTATGGTGTCTTATGATTGATTGATTGAGTATTTTGATTATTGGAATTAATCTTTTATTTTATGACTTAATGCTTGTGAATACTTGATCACTATTTACATGTTTAAATATATTATATAAAATAACGAGAGTAGAAGTATAATATTAGTTCATTAAGATATTAGACATAGGGTATGTGTTGCTTAGAGATAAGAATACTCCTTTGTGATTGATAAAAGGATTTCCATAAAATTTAATGGGTTTATGTTAATTGCTTGTAATCACGAGAGTAGACATAAGATTAACATGAATACTTGTGATTTATCTTGAGAGAGAACTTCACATAATTAAAGGAAAATCTAATCATTAATTCTAATAAAATTAAACCAACCAAGCAAGTATAAGAACACCATAGGTAATTAATTGATGAAATCTAAATCCTAGGATTTACATATATTGAATTAGTTTTTTTTTTAAATTTTGTAATTAATTATTTTATTGTTGGCTATAGTTTTAATAAATTATTGTACTAATAAATTATTTATCTTGATAATATTCTGTCTAAGAAAGTGATTTTTAAGTAGGACCGTTGTAACCCACCACTTACCTAGGAATTTATTTTGAGGTATTTTTTTAGTTTAATTATTTACACTTTACTTACCTGTGCAATAGCACTAAATATCTAGTTTAATTTAAATCACAAGATTTTTCGTATGATATTCTAAATAATAGAATATTCAATAGTTTTAGTACTTGTCAACCCTTTCTCTTGGGATCGACACTTATTTCACTACTATAATACTTGTTCATGACCCGTGCACTTGCAGAAATCGCGCAACATATATCAGTTATGAATACAAAAAAGTTATTGTTTATCTACAACTCCTAACGATTAGCTAATAGTTACAGCTCATATAACTTATATAATTTATCCTTATCATTAACAACATATATACACACAAATTAAAAATGTGATACACTTTTTCAAAACTATAAGAATTTTGTTCATATTAAATTTATCTTTTTTGAAAAAAAAAATATTAATTCCAAAATTAAAATATTTATAAAAAATTTGCTGTCACTCCAATCAGTCCAACTTAAGGATCATAAACTAGAAAATAAACTTAATTTTAAGACTTTCCAAAGTAGCAAAATTTATTAAATATATTAATTTAATTATAATAGTTTAATCAAATTCTATGTTCTAATAGTTTAATCAAATTCTATGTGATGAGGATGAATGACCTCACATACGATCTCTATTTTCCTTTACATATAGGTAAGGGTAAAAGTAAAAGAGGTTAGAACCTTTCTCTATCTAAATATACTCTCTCTATATGCTTTTAACTCGCTAGAGACATTGACTAGGGTGTTGAAGACTCCTCCGGAGTCATCCTTGGGAGCCATTGATTCTTTTTCTCTTTGTTTACAGGTCTTACTCCATCAATGGTCCCTCCATCAACAGTATGAAATAATTTTAGACTCATCAAATTGGCGTCATTTGTGGAAATCGACACAAAAAATCCATGTTCCAAATGACACAAAAAAGCCATGTTCCAACCTTTTATGTCTGTCGAAACCAATATTTTCGACTACCATAGTTTCTAATTCAACATATTTAAGCCACCTTCATCATCAAATAAAAAATAGTACATAAAATAGAAAGAATAGATCGAAGAGAGAGAAAAAGAGAGTGGAGAGAGAAAGTGGCTGCCATCCTCAATTTGCACACCTCTAACTAGATCTGGCTGACACCTCCCCTCACCACTGCCAAGCGTAATTAACAACAACCTCATCACCACCAAACTTGATACAAACGGCTGGCATAGCAGCATATAATCACCATCCGATTGCATCACAGGAGGTGAGCTTCAAATGCATTTTTTGGCCAAACCAGGGCTCCAATTTTGGTGATTCTTGTTCTAATGGACTCCTCTCTTATGTAGCTTCATTTCAATACTAATTTTACAACTGCTTTGTTATAAAAAATGGAGATAGAAAATAAGGAATAATGAAAATTCTTGATTGTTTTTTTGGTGAAAAAACCATGAGCGACGGCGAGTGAATGGTACTTTGAAATCTTGACGCCAAGATGCTTCAGGTGGTATCTTCCTTGCAGCCAGAACTTTCTCCAATGTCGGTGTGCTGCGTGCTTATTTTCAGTCACTAGCAAGTAGGCCCCATGAGTCGCTGCACCTCCGAACAGATAGAATTTTGCATTTCACACTTACATCGCTGTGAACTCTTAATTTTACATCTCATAATTCGGCCGCAGCTTGACACCTGCTAAGAATAGTGCGCTACGCAAAGCCAACAAGATGGTCTCGCTAGTCGGTTAGCGGGCAGGGGTCAAGAGGGCGCCAGGAGCTAAAAATGGATTTTCAATCACATTTGTATGATGATATTTAATTTTCAAACATTGGCACTTTTCTTACCCTGACTGGACCTTCTATATCAGATAGTATTTTTTTTTAAACTGACAGGATTTTCTCCCTAAATAACTGTTAAAAAGTTATAAAATTAATTTCAAACCTATCGACACTAACTGATAATTTTTCTGAACTCTATAACTCTCGAAAACTGATTTGGAAGTTCTAAAACTTGACCGAACAAAAAAGTAAAATTTCAGCCAGCACACCCATCGAGGCACCGGCAACCCTTCGCTAGCAGAGCCTCCGATGGCGTGGGCCCCACTGCCAGCCTACATTCCTCAAAATACGTCCCAATATGATTTTTCAGTTTTTTTTAGCTCTACCCTTTTGGTCTTTTCACTTTTTTACTTCCTAAACTACCCTCACCTACTTTTCCTATAAATACCCCCTCCACTTCTCATTTCTCGGCATCTTTTGAATTAGTATTAATGGTTATCTACTAATTCCTCTCTTTTTGTCCCTCCAACCACTCTCTAATTAATTAATTAATCTTTTTAATTAATTAATTATCTTATCATGACCAAGTTAATTAATCATTTTAATTAACTAAAACCTTTTTTCAATTAAAAACAATCACTCAATTAATTAATTAATTAATCTTTTTAATTAATTAATTAATCACTTTTTCAAAATCAAATTAAACCTTTTTCTTAATCCACCATTCCTCCAAATTAATTAATTAATCTTTTTAATTAATTAATCCATCTATCCTTTTTCATCATATTAATTAGTTAATTAATCATTTTAATTAATTAATTAATCTTTCAAATCAGTCTAATCACCCAATCCCAATAAAACAGAATTTCAGTCCAGTAAAACCCTTCGCCCACCGAAAATAAAGGTATCAGTCTTTTTCCTCACTTTCAACACATCTAAACTAAAATCAATCTGATCAACTCTTAAACCCCTCCACTTAATCATGGAATAAACTACATGGATTTTGATTCTCATTCAATGAGGTACATAGACACGTTTGGAATCTAAGTCCAAACCTCAAATCCAAATATTTATCAATATCTTTTTCCCTTTTTAATTTGTGGATATTTTACTTTAATTTTCTCCTTGTACTCATGTCATATTCATGCATTTTATTTACAATTATTATCTTATAATATTTGTCATTCATGAAATCAATTTTGCAAAGTCAAATTAAACTTAAGAGCCAAATTTTGATTATTTAAAACCAAAAATCTAGTCCTCGAACTCAACATGATTCGAGACTAATGATTTTATCTTTGGGTAAATTAATTAAAAATTAATGAATTAGAGTCAATTTGAGTTTCTTTCTTAATATTTTTCCAACTAAATTAAATTAAGATGGCGACTCCTCTCTCTCTCTCTCTCTCTCTCTCTCTATCTCTCTCTCTCTCTCTCTCTCTCTCTCTCTCTCTATATATATATATATATATATATATATATATATATATATATATATATAATTTCATTTAAAGAACATACATATTTTACTGCCATTTGAGATTATATTTACATTTACATAATATGTGCATTGCTCAAGGGCATACATCACTATATGTGTGAGTGTGTGTTTTTGAACCCTTAATTTTACATCCTCATCATCCACCTGCTAAGATTAATAAACTACGCAGAGCCAATATGACAGTCCTTTAGATTGATTAATGCACTACACTGTGCCCTTGGAGCAAAAAATGGGCTTTTAGACATATTGGTAGAAAGATACTTAAACACTTATCCAAACCTGATTGGACTTTTTGTATTAGATAGTAATTTTCGCTCAGACTGATTGCTCAAGTGGTCTAAAATTAATTTTGAACCTATCGATACCGACCGATAAAATTTTTGAACTTTAAAACTTTCGAAAACTGACCCAAAATTCTAAAAAGCTAATCTAGACGCCAAAGCAGAATTTTCAGTTGGGGCGTCATCACCCCTATGGCGCCACCCTTCCGAGCCACATGCCCCCCTGCACATCAATGACGGCACCCATAAGCTCGATAGCACCACCGGTCCCTTAGGTGGCATGGTCCCCACCATCCTCCCTGTAGTTCCCAAAATACCTCCAATATGATTTTTTAGCACTACTGTTTATGTCTTTCACATTTTCACATTCTAAATCATCCTCATCTTATTTTCCTATAAATAGCCCTTCCATTTCTTTATTTCACACCACCCCTTGAGTTAGCGTTAATAGCTATCCTCTAATTCCTCTCTTTTTCTCCCTCTAACCACTCTTTAATTAATTAATTATCTCACTCTAACCAAGTTAATTAATCTTTTTAATTAACTAAAACTCTTTTTTTTTAAATTAAAAATATTCACTCAATTAATTAATTAATCTTTTTAATTAATTAATTAATCATTTTTTTTTCAAAATCAAATTAGTCTTTTTTTTTTCAAATCCACCCTTTATCCAAATTAATTAATTAATCTTTTTAATTAATTAATCTATTTATTTCATCACATTAATTAGTTAATTAATCATTTTAATTAATTAATTAGCCTTCTAATCAATACAATCACCTGGTCTTTATAAAACGGAACTTTGATATGGTAAAACTCTCTGCCCTCCAAAAGCAAATGTATCAGCTTTTTTCTCTTAAATCAATCAATCAAATTAATACCTAAACCCCACTACCTAATTGTGGAATGAATTATGTAGGTTTTAACCCCCATTTAATTAGTTACGTAGGCACGTTTAGAATTTAAATCCAAACCTCAAATTCAATCCCATAATTAATTCCATTTTTCCTTTGCTTTTAGTTATTTATTTATTTTTGGAATTAAGGAGTGATTATGTGGTTCCCTTAAATCCATAAAGACTAGAGGAAACTCTCTCCTTAATTTATAGATGTTTGCTTTAATCATTTTATTAATTTTTTATACACCGTGCATTCATACTATGCCATACACAATGCATTCATACTATACCAAGTTCCTACAGTTAATTATTTGTCACTTTATAAGTGTCATTCATAAAATTAATTTTCTAAGTCAAATTAACTTTAGGAGCCAAATTTAAATTATTTAACTAAAAACCTAGTCTCCGAGGTCAACTTAGTTCAAAGACTAATGATTTTTAGTCTTAGGTAAATTAATTGCAAAATTAATGAATTGGAGTCAATTTGCATTTTTTCCTTAATATTTTTCCAATTAAATAAAATTAAGGCGGTGACTCCTAAAAATCATTTTCAAAAACAACCAATCCGAATATGAGAGTTTCGTCGTGAGTCTAAATCCTAATGAGTATCCTGATTCCTTCTAGCAAATTAGGCCGATATGAGTCATTATTGAGTTTTTAATATAGAGTTGGGAAAATCAATCTTAAACCAAGATAAATTTTATGAAGCCTAATTGACACTTTAACACAAATATTGAAGAAAACTAAATTGATTGAAAATGACTAGAATTCAAAATTACACACGAAACAAAAAGGGAAAACAAAAATATGCACAATCCTAACTATTGAGATAATGCCAGCTAAAGAAAGATAAAAGGAAAGAAAAGAAACAAGAATAGAGTGATGAAAAAAGGAACCTAACAAGCTAACTAACAAAAGCTGACTCAGCTTCACTATATTCCATTTTTTTTTCACACTCAGCTTCACTATATTCCATTTTTTTTTCACACTCAGCTTCACTATATTCCATTTTTTTTCACACTCCCCCTCAAGATGAGCATACAAGTTTTGAATGTTCATCTTGCTTAAAAGATTATTGAATTAAGAAAGATAAAGAGCCTTTGTAAATATGTTAGCAAATTGCTTATCAGTCTTTAAGTGTATAGGAAGAATTAAACCTATAAGAACCTTCTCCTTAAAAAATGAAGTCTAACTCTATGTATTTTATCCTCTCATTGAAGACTAGATTTTTGGATATATGTAGAGTAGACATGTTATCATGATACAGCTCAACTAGTTTTTTATACTCAATACCAAAATCTTTAAGCAAATAAATTAACCATATTACTTCACAGGTAGTTACTGCCATAGCTCTATACTCAGCTTCTTTAGAGATTCTTGCAACAATAGAATGCTTCTTTGACTTTTAGCTTGTTAATGCTCCACCAAGAAACATACAAAAGCTTGTCAAAGACTTTTTAGTTTCAATACATTCTCCCCAGTCACTATCAGAATAGCTACTCAATCTTAATTTTGACTGAGCTGGTAATAAAATCCCTTAACCAAAGGAAATTTTCAAGTATCTCAACACTCTGAATGCTGCTTGAAGATGTGGTTGAGTTGGTTTATCCATGTATTGAGTTAACACAAGGACAACATAACTAATGTTTGGCTTTATAACTATCAAATACAATAGCTTCCCAATAAGTTGCTTGTACTCAGCAGGGTCTACTAACAAGTTATATTCACAAAGCTTAAGCTTATTATTAACTTCAATAGGTATAGCACTAGGATTCAATCCTAAATGTCATACTCTTGAAGCAATTCAATAGCGTATTTCCTTTAGCAAACAGAAATCCCAACACTAGACCTTACAATCCCTAAACCCAAGAAATACTTCAATACTCCGAGATCTTTTAGTTTAAAGTGAGATTATAATATGTCTTTTAATTTATCAATTAAAGGTTGAATGTTACTTGTTATGATGATATCCTCAATATAAACAAGAAAAGCAACAAAACCTATATTCTTAGTCTTTGTAAAAAAAAGAGTAATCTACCTCTGATTGTTGGAAACGGTAAGACTAAACATTTTGTGAACTTGGTGTTCCATTGCCTCAATGGTTGCTTTAATCCATATAAGGATTTTTGAAGTTTATAGACAAGTTAGATACTAAGTTCCTTTTCCTTGCTTAACTCCCCCTAAAGTTGGCATCTTAGAGGAAGCTCTATATATACATCTTTATACAAATCTCCATTGAAAAATGCATTATTGATATCAAGCTAGGAATAGGACCAACCTTTAATAGCTATAAGAGCTAAAAATAGTCTAACAGTAACATGCTTGACAATAAGGCTAAATATGTCTTGATAGTAAAAAACCCACTCTTTGTGTGTAACCATTTGCCACTAACCTTGCCTTGTACCTTTCAATAGTTCCATATGAATGAAACTTAATCTTATATACTCACTTACAGCTGATTGCTTTACAAGATGCAGGTAATGAAACTACTATTCATGTTTAATGAAACTACTATTCATGTTTTATTATCTTCTGAAGCATCCAATTTAGTTTGCATAACTACTTTCTAATGATCAAAGTGAATGGCTTAATGATAATGAGTTGGTTCAAATATGGATGAAACATAACAAATAAACTTTGAATGAGGAGAAAAGACTTTATCATAGTTAAGGAAGTGATGTAAAGGATGCATGGTAGATGGAGGATGAGTAAATGCTATGGTAGTTAAAAATGACGTATGATAATCTCGTAAATAGGTAGGAGGTTGTCTAAGTTTGTTACTATGTCTAGTGGCTTGCATTTGGTGCTCTGTAGGAGAAACACCTTGAGATGTTTGTAATTGAGAGTCTGCAAAAGAAAAGAATTGAGGTTGAGGAACCTGAGATACATGTGATTATTTAGTTGTTAAAGATTCTATATTTGATGATGTTGGGCTTGATATGGATTGAGGAATTAGGTTTGGTGAATGGGGTTGAGGTACTGGTGACTGTGCAATTAGTAAGATCAAAATTAATATGGACTGAGAAGAAAAATTTAGTGAAGTAGATGGACATTGTGAAACAAGATAAGTAGTGTCAAGAGTAACATCTGGAATAGTTGGTAAAATTTAGGAGCTACATTGGTAAAAGATATTGACAGAGAAGATTTGTAAGGAAAAATTTATCATGGAAATCAACATATCTAGAAATAAAGGTGGTGTGAGACTCTCTCCTTTAGTACTATTAGAGTAACCAATAAAAATGCATGCTTTGGTTAGAGTCAAATTTCCTCTTGAGATTAGTAAGCCTGATAGTAAAACAAAGATAACTCAAGGGCCTCAAGTGAGTATAGGAAGGTGGATTGTGAAATAAGAGTTCAAAGGGAGTAGAATTATTCAAGTTTGCAGCAGGAATTCTATTGATTAAGTAAACAACAGTAAGAACTATTGCTCCCCAAAACTTTATAGGTAAAGAAGCATGGGAAAGAAGAGATCTAACCACATTTAGCATATGCTAATGCTTCCTTTCAACAATTCTATTTTGTTGAGGGGTATATGGGTAAGAAATCTAATGTATAATTCCCTTTGAACTATAAAATGATGGGTAAAGAGAATCTAGTTCCATTATTAGTTTTGAAAATTTTAATTGCCTTTTGAACTAAGTTAGAACATATTGATAAAATTGTGGTACTATACGTGATACCTCATACTTGTGTTTAAATAAAAATACTTAAATAGACTTAGAATGATCATCAACCATAGTAAGTAAATGATGATTTTCATTTATATTAGCTTTAGAATATATACGTCAAATATCCATATGTACAAGATCAAAACACTAGTAGTTATATCTGTAAGAAGTAGCTTTTTTTGCTTAGTTCTAGGACAAATAAAGGATCACAATCTTTTGATTTTTTTTATTGGAATTGAGTAAGAAAAAATAAGAAAAGAATTTATATCTATATGTCCTAACTTATAATGCCAGGTCTTTGCAGTAACTACATAAGAAACTAACTTATTATACAATGAATCTAAGTTAGAATCAAATGCAGTTGATGAAGAATGGGATAATTAGAAGCAATAGAGTTCATCTCTCATTTCAACTAGTCCAATTGTGTTCCATAATGAAAGACCTAGATAAAATATTGATAGGATAAGAAAATGAGATCAAGTTGTTGATTTTTATATCAACATATAAACAAAAAGGAGATTAAAATTAAGTGAAGGAACAAAAAGAACATAAGGAAGAACTAAAAGACCTAATTGCATAGTCTTTATGTGAGTTACTTGAACTTATTTTATTTGGTAATTGATCAAAATAATTATCCATAGCTGAATAAAAGAAAAGTATTTTAAGGAACAGATGATGTGATATGTAGCTCTCGCATCTATAATCGAAGGAGCAGTAGTGAAATGTGTTTGAATCAATTTATTGAATATGGTATTAGTAGAGAAAATTCCTGCCATATTAGCAAAAGAATTTTGAGCAGTGGAATGAGGAGACATTTCAGGTGGTTGTAGAGGCACTATTCGTCATTCAAATTTTGATCACTTAAAAGTAACATCAACTTCTAAATTTAATCATGAGATAGATTCATTGTGGTGCCATGCCATATCTATTGAACTAGTAGCTGCATTTCTTGCGACCATGTTAGCACTTCTTTAAGTATTGGAAGTGTTTTCTTTTTAAAGTCCTCTATGCTTGAACTTAAAACCAGGAGAGTAACCATAAAGTTTATAACATTTTTCTCTAAGATGACCTAGTGTTCCATAATAAGTACATAATAGATCATACTTATTATGTTTCACTGCAAGAGTTGAACTTCTAAAGACAAAGATCTGTAAGTTTCCTCCCTTAGAATCATGTTGTAAACATGATCTAGAGGTGGAAATGACTTTATCAAAATTATATATGACCTCAATGAATGATATGATTCATTAAGACTATTAAGAAATTTAAAGATAAAATCCTTCTATTGTGCTTCAGCAAAAGTTTGAAAATACTTAGAATCACACTTCCCATATAGACAGTGTGGTAAAGTTCTAAAACTTCTTAACTCTTCCCATACTCCATTTACTTTAGTAAAATACATTTCAATTCTCTTATTGCCTTGAGTAATTGAATACAACAAATGCTAGAGATGAAAAATTCATGTATCATTAGGTTGAGCAAACCTCTGATTTAGCTTATTGTAAATTTGAGTAGCATCCTCAATGTGAAATACAGTGGTAGCTATAAAAGGTGAGATAGATTGTAGCAACCATGCTACTAAGAGATTGTTATAACAGATCTATGGAAAATACACTAGATTCTCAGCATAAGGCTTCAATATTTTACCATTTAAGAATCCTTGTTTGTTTTTTATGGAAACAGCAAGGAGAAAAATCACTTATAGAAAACAAAATTGAGAGAAGTAAGTTTTGAAATCACCATTACTGAGCTATGATTATCTAAATGATGAAGATAATATGGTGATGAATTATCATCTAAAGGATTAATAGTTCAAGCAGTAACATAAGAACTTGAGAGTGATTTTGCAATCTCATCGCCATTAAAGAAGAATTTGGATTTCAAGGTTTAATAGGAAAATTTAAAAAAAAAAAAAGATAATAAGAAAAATTGCTCAAAGAAAAGTAGCTTAACCTTTAAGCTCTAATACCACAACGCAAATATTAAAGAAAATTTAATTAAATGAAAATGATTGGAATTCAAAACTCACAAAACAAAAAGAAAAAGAAAACAAAAACATATACAAACCTAGCCACTGAGCTAATGCTAGCTAAGAAAGAGAAAAGGAAAGAAAGGAAATGAGAACGAAGTGCTATACTACAAGAAAAAGCTACAGGAAATGAGAACGAAGTGCTATACTACAAGAAAATTCCATAGGTAATTATAGATATTTCATTAACAAACAAAATTACCGATGGACAGAAAACATCGGCGAATACTTGATTGGTAAATATTTACTGACGAAATTAAGTCTGTTGGTAAAACAACAATGGAAAAAAGGTTGTTAATTTCCATTGGTAATAATTTTTATCAGTAACTTCACCAGTAAATAAAATAATATTAATAAAAAAATACATTAATTAGCCTATATACAAAATAAAAATTCAATAAAAATTCAAAAATCAACAAAAATTATACAACATTTTTGCATACAAAAATTTACTAATTCAAAAATTATAGAATTTACAGAAATAAATTACACATTTTTACAACAAATTAAAACATATGTAGCAAAAAAAATTAATAATAAATTATATTTCTATACACAAATTTTTAATAACAAAAAATTTTAATAATTTACAGAATTTACACAGATTTATATACAACTTTTATACAAAATTTCATATGTTCAACAAACACTATTGTCAAATATACAATAAAAAATGAAAATGAAATTCTCAAAATTAAAAAAAATACAAAAATAAAAAATTCACAAACAAATAAAAACCTACGTCTTGAAGTGCAGTACCAATCAATAAGAACCAAATTAAAATCTGAAACAATAAAATTTAATAAATTTGAAATATATTTCAATAAACTAAACATAAAAATAATAAAAAACGAAATTAACATACTTGTTGGAACTCACGGATGAGTACCCACAGTGAATATCGATAGGCAAAAAAGCATACGGCAGGGCAGAAGAATGGAGAGGGAGAGGAAGAAGAAAAAAGGAAGAAAATGAGAGAAAAAAGAAATGTAGCAAAAATAGAATGGTTTGGGGTTTTTATAATTCTAATTTATCGACAGAATTACTGACGAAATGCCACATAGCAAATTAAAATCCATCGGTAACAAAATTAATTCTCTGTATTCCTTTCTTAAATAGCCAATGGATTATCGAAGGATTTGAATTTGCCACATGGCATTCTATTGGTATATTTTTATATGCGCGCTAAATTTTTATACCATACTTTTGGATCAATTACCAGCGAGAATGTCCGACAGTAACATTATCTATTAGTAAACAGTTATAAATTTATTGTCATATGTTGGCGCCAATTCTTCTAGCTATATATTACCAATTGAATATGTCCATTGGTAAATTTTGACGCCATTTCATCACTAATAAATTGGCGTATTTGTAAATTTCTTTTCTATTTCATTCCATCGATATTCCGAAGTTAATTACCAAATGAAAACGGTTTCGTCAGTACTTAAGCAATTTCTTGTAGTGATTTTAAAAAAGGAACCTAATAAACTAACTAACCGAAGTTGACTCAGCTTCACTATATTCCTTTATTTTATTTTTATTTTCACACACTTACAATGTAATCGATTAGCCTCGCAATGTAATTTTATTTTTACCAAGTAATGTTCCTTGAAGCCTTCTTTGAGATTTTTTTTTTTTTTTTATGAGAAGGGAAAAGATAATCTTTAATTCATGAGAAGGAAATGAAAAAAAAATTAACTAATAAATATTTTTGGTTTGAAAGTTTAAGAGATAAGAAAAAATATTAGTTATTGGAAAAAGAAACACATGTTTAAAGGAATAACTAATACCTTAATATCTTTTCTTGTCTAAAATAATTAAACTTTCAAATAACATATAATAATTCTTCATTTTCATTTCCTTTCCTTTTTTTTATTTCAACTCCCAAAAAAGGGCAAATAAGATATATTTATCTTCCATTTCATATACCAAAAACGTATGCCAAATCAATAAACCCCTCAATGTAATTTAAAAAATATATATATATATAAGAAGAATAGGGGTACAAATTTAGAATATTGCTTCGGAAGAAATATATTAAAAATTAAGCCTATTAAAGTATTAAGAAAATAGGCTGATAAAAGAATATAATAAAATCAATACTTTCATGAGAATAAATATAAAAGTACTTCTTTTGAAAAATTATTTTTATCATCAATAAATTAACAAACTCCACCTAAATATGAATTTTTTTTTTTTATATTTAATCGATTTTAAATTTGGATAAAAAAATTATAACAGGTAATAGTCATTGTAAAATTATGTCATATTTGATGATGAATGAATTAAAATATCCTCAACATAACATATTCCCTAGCAAAATGCATATTCTCAAATCTCAACGTATACTATAACAATATGACAAACATTGAGGCAAGAGAGAAAGATTAAAATATATTACAAATTATCATATTGGAAATTTAAATCCCATCGATAAATAACTCCTTTAATTATTAAAAACTATATATATATAAAAATAGACAAATCTATTTATAACTTTTTTAAATTTTCAGGAATAATAAATAAATAAATAAAAGGTTTTGACGTTTGAAAATGACATAACAAGAATTTATATAGCTCATTTCAAGACTTAATTAAAGGAAGGAAAATCGATGTAATATATGCTTTGCTTTGCATAGAGTTTGATTTCATCAGCAGCAATTTTCCTGTCCTTTAGGAGCTGCACCTACACTGTCATCACCAAGAGCTAAAAGTTAAACCCCATTAAATTCTCTTCAAGAAAATCCCAAAAATCAAACTTTCCAAAATTAAAAAATAATAATTATATAAAGTACTTTTTATAAAATGACAAAATACATCAGCATAATTATTTTATAAATGTATGTACGTAATAAACTTTCTAACTACATTGCCTGGTCATCTCACTAGTTGGGCTAAATTTCTAAATATAGATAACATCTCGAGGCTGAATTTGAGTATAACTCATCTACCACATTCTAAAAATTTTAATATGATTTAGTTGGTCTGAAGTCACTATGTATAGCTATAGTCTTATCCTCACCCGTAATTAAATATGAAAATATCCATAGCTAATTACTTTTCGTTATTTGTTGTAGCAAAATGTGACGTAGCTAAAAATTTAATTTTTTTCGTCTTATTTGAATGGATGAAAAATAAAGGAAGGAAATAAATTTT